>MJUU01044187.1:126603-161961 GCA_002080025.1 Modiolus philippinarum | reverse complement strand
GGGGGGGGGGGGGGGGTTGTCATTTGTTGATGTTTGTGTGGGTTTATGTTTGCTTATTGTCACTTCACCATTTGTAATGAATTTGGTTCAATACCAGGAATCTTGGCAGGAATAATTAAGTAACTCCTTATTTGTTAGTTCATTAAGTAAATCAATCCTTTACATGTCATTGTTCAAGGTTGTTTTTTTATATTTTGTACCTTGGGAAACTGCATATTACTAAATAATTAGTGCTTTCACCAGATAAATAATAGAGATTCAGGTATGTACGGTACTTAAAATATTTACATGATGTCATTTTTTCACAGTATCTTCATTTGTCTTGTCTCTCTTTTCAGAGTGGCTTTAATAGCATTGAAATACAGGCAATTTACTTTTGTTGTTACTATATATGAGACCATATAGGAATTTCTGTTAATTCCATATATGTGATCATATTTTTCTGCCCTAGATATCTGTATGCTTCTCTTTGAAACAGTATATATAAGGCCCAGGCTTTGTATTAATGAAGCAAATAACATTGATATATTCAGAAAAAACAGAAAATTTATCTCTATTCAAAATGTTAGATAAGTACTATAAACTTAGTAGTTGTATAATTATCAGGGAAGATTTTCTTCTGCATTTAAAAGGATTTCCACCATTGATAGTCCAGAGTTGTTCATTACGATTCTTCTATTACATAGCAGTATTTGGATTCTTGTTGACTACTTCTGTTAAGTCCATTTTGTCAATAAAATCATCCCTGAATTATGGGCTTTTTGTCAAGTAATTTTCTCCCTTTAACTGAGTTGTTAACCGGGTTTTCCATCGGAAAAATCCGGTTATTAAAATGGTGAAAATGGCGGGCGGGCGGGCGGCTGCCAAATGGGTACCCCCTTTGTCCGGAGCAAATCTTCTACAGTATTTGAGACAGAAAGTTTTTATTTTGCAGATCAATTGTACATATATCAAAGGTGTGCATGGTACTTTGATTTTGATTTTTGATAATTTATGTCAAAAATATCAGTTGTTGAACTTAGTCATTTTTACATTAAATTTTTAACAATAGGCTACCCCCTTTGTCTGGAGCAAATCTCCTACAGTATTTGAGACAGGAAGTTTTTATTTTGCAGATCTAATGTACATATATCAAAGGTGTGCATGGTACTTTGATTTTGATTTTTGGTAATTTATGTCAAAAATATCAGTTGTTGAACTTAGTCATTTTTACATCAAATTTTTAACGATGGGGTACCCCCTTTATCCAGAGCAAATCTCCTACAGTATTTGAGACAGGAAGTTTTTATTTTGCAGATCAATTGTACATATATCAAAGGTGTGCATGGTACTTCGATTTTGATTTTTGATAATTTATGTCAAAAATATTAGTTGTTGAAATTAGTCATTTTTACGTCAAATTTAACAATAGGGTACCCCCTTTGTCCAGAGCAAAATCTCCTACAGTATTTAAGACAGAAAGTCTTTATTATGCAGATCATTTGTACCTGTATCAGAGGTGTGCACAGTACTTTTATTTTCCTTTTTGATTAAAATCTAAGTTGCTGAACTTTCAGAAATAGTCTACATTGGTGGAAGGTTTAATATTGAAAATTAATGAAAATTATAGTACATTTCAGATATTCAGGGTCAACCCATGTGTAAGATATACTGTCCATGTAAAAGAAAACCTGGTTTGCTGTCACATTGACAGCTTTCCTGTTGTTTTATTTGGCATAGAGGGATCTGGTTAATATTTTTGAAGAGCTTTGTCCTTAAATTTGTCAGACATTGCTTGGAGTTGCTGGCCTTAAAAGATCTTTTTGATGGATTACCTAAAAATTTTATTTCACATTTGTACTGTTTCTAAGTTGTTAAGTTGTTTCATCACAAAACAGTTATAGCAGAAATTTAACACCTAATGGGCCACCTCCAGTCGAAATTACAGAAATCTTTTTGTATAAGGGTCCAGTTCATGTATTGAATAAAAAAGTTCAACTAATAACTCAATCAATATTTCTCCAATAGCTACGCAACCAGGCTGAGACAGAATTACGAGCCCTACGTGCAGAATTAACACAGAAGAAGATTCATTTGACATTAGCGAGGAATCAACATATGGCAATGACACCAGGTGCACCACCAGGGGGAGATAATAGATATTATAGAACTCCAGCATTATCCAATAAAGCATGATATTAGTTTATAATAATAATAATTATCTGTGATATGTTTTTTATGGATTATTACTTTGTTATTAAATACCGTGAATGGTAATAAATTCTGAACAGTGCTTATAATTCATGAACGATCAGTTTAAATTAAACACAGTATGTATCAAGTAATTTTTCACATTTGCTTTTGTTCGTGATTTAAGGATTAAAAAATTTTAACAATTTATTTTAGCATTCTAGTGGATGGTTACATTTCGCTTGTCTAAAATTCGTGCTTTGAATAAATTCATAAACCGAGAGCAAAATGAAAATTGCAAGAAGTATCAGCAGTATATATGTTAGGCCATACAAAATTAATTAATTGGTTCTCAGGCAATTTTTCATTTAAAATGATGAGGGAGGGAGGTGATTTTTTTTATCTTTTTATTTGCCAAAAAATAGATGAGGCAGCTTTTTACATTGTAAAAACCACCAAAAATGTAGTGAGGGGGGTGATTTTTTGTTTTTATTTTATAGAAATGGCAAAAAATAGGGTCAATGAGGGGCTTTTTTCAAGCCTCAAACTAGATGAGGGAGGGCCTGTGAACCAATAAATTATTTTTTTATGGCCTTAACTGGATTCTTTTAGAAAAATGTACTGGTATAAAACAAAGTAGAGAAAATAAGGATGATCTATAGCCATTAGCTGTATAGATTATCACAAAATGAGAAGTAACCATAACATACTGAATTTGAACGTAACTTTTCAGTGGCAATCTTTGTCAGATACTTCATTTTATAATTCTTATGTTCATCTTTAGGATGGTATGAATGTTACTACATTACAAAAGATTTAGCACATATAGTAGCGTTTGTCAGAAAGTACTTATGTTAATGATGAATATCAAGTATTATGCTCGTCTTAATTAGTGGCCAAATCTATTTTTAGAATGTCTCATTTTGTTTTTTTTCATCGTTCTTTGTTTCAGTATTTATATTGTTGCTCAAGACATATGTTTCAACATATGATATTTTTGTATCACTTGATTTTTGAAATTGCTTTTAAATTTGCCAGGTAAAGAAGTTAAATTTCAGATTTCACTCTGTGAATAGTTAAAAAAGCCAGAACCAGTATGATATTTTTTTGTGTCTTAAAGAGTCCTATGCAATTCCTTAATCTGCCCCCTTAATAGCTGTCAAGAAGTTGTAAAAATTACTAAATATACAGAAGTTTTGATGAAAAACAGCCAGTGCTGTCACTTCCACATTCCACAAAATGTGGTGGCTCGTGTCAACTTTTTATTTCATCATTATAATTACAGATAATGTTTAGCATCATTTAATGTATTCATGATATTCCATTTACCCATATTTATAGTACCTTATTTGGTTTTCTTGAATATAAAATTTTCATGGAAAAACTAGTATTTTTTTGTCTGTAATGAAAATGAAATGCGAACAATAAATTTTGAAAAATGTGTAAAATTTGAAAAAATGGACATTATGGATTAACAGTATTTATTTGACAAAAAAAGTTTAAAAAAAAACTCATAAATATTAGAAGATTAGTTTTTCTAACCAAAATGTCATTATTAAGAACTGCTGGTTTTTTTTAATTGATCAGTATTTAAAAAATAGATAAATCATGGTCATTTTTTGTTTTATCATCTTTGTTTATGTATTTATAGATTTTATTTATACAGTTGTGCTTGTGCTAATGTGTTGTTTTATCATATTCCGTCCAACAAACCTCTTTTTTCAGATTTATAACTTTTTCAAAATGCCATTTATATATTTAATCAGTTAATGGTGTAAATTAATGTACAGGAAATAGTTTGATTAAATTCATTCTATAGTAAAATGAGTTAATTGTATTTTATTAGTTCAGAAAAATTGACGAATCTTTTTTTAGCTCACCTGGCAGTAAAGGCCAGTTGAGCTTTTGCCATCATTTTTCGTCCTTCGTGATCATCCTTTGTCATTGTCTGTTGTTAAAGATCCCCTGAAACCACTTGGCCAATTTGAATCATAAATACCTTCAGTGGATCTCTTTAAAAGATATAACGTACAAGTTTGCACCTCATTCAAGATGGTCTTCAGCCTGGAACTTGGTTTTTCATTGGACTTAAAAGATATTTTTCAGCTAAAATACCAAAACTAAAAATGGGAGCAGTTGCAAACATCAGCTAATCCCCAAATCAGCTGTCAAGATATAATAACCCTAATATCATCTAAAAGATGTATGAATATTGAAGATACATCCATTGAACATTAAGATCATTGATGTGCCACATGTAAACTTTAACCTGAGTCATTGAAGCATGAAATGTAGGTCAGAGTGACACAATTATCATCTGAAGCAGCATCACTATCCCACACACATCCAATGACATAAGATGACTGCTGTAGTACATGTAGTTTCCCATATATGAACCTTAATGCAGACTTTAACCTGAATCATTTAAGCATAAAATTTAGGTCAGACTGACCAAATTATCACAAACAACATCACTCTCCAAGATGCATGCATTGACCAAAAATGAGTGATATGCCACATGTAGTTTCTCAGATATGAACTTCAACACAAACTTAAACCTAAGTCATTGAAGCATAAAATGTAGGTCAGAGTGACACAATTATCATCTGAAGCAGCGTCACTCTCCAAGACACATCCACTTACCAAAGAGGATTGATGTTGCACACTTGTGATATCTCAGATATGAACTTCAAAGCAAACTATGACCTGATTTAATGAATAAACTGTAGGTCAGAGTGACCAAATTGTCATCTTAAGCTGCATCACTCTCCAACACACATCCGAAGACCAAAGATAATTGATGTGCCACATGTAGTTTCTCAAACTTCAAACCTAGTCATTCAAGCATAGAATGTAGGTCAAAGTGACCTTATTATCAACAGAATAAGCATCACTCCCATAGATGTATCCACTGACCTAAAACAAGAGCTGTCGCCCAATGGCAGCCAGTTATACCCCCGCTCATTGAACCCTGAATCAATATGGAAAGTGCAAAATTAAGTGTGTGAACACAATACAGGTGTTGACACAGTGCAAGTGTGGACACTATACAAGCATTTACAAAGTTGCAGAAAAAAAACAAGATGCAAACATGCGAGTAAAAAAGTTGGTAAACAGGAAGTGGTGATTTGATATTCAAGTGTGGACACAATACAAGCATTTGTGAGCAGGCCACTGTTTCGTTAATTTTACTAGGGTACTTATAGGAGTGTGTACTCCTGGTTTTAGGTATTACTACATTATTTATCAATTTAAACAGATAACAATCAAGTTTTATATACTCATTTGCTAGATATTATGCCTATCTTTTATTTTAAATGCCACAAATAAAAATTTAGAATTAATTAGGATATTTTAAAAGGAAACAATGAAGGGAAGACTTCTCCATATTTGCATCCTGTGAAAAGCACACATTTTTCAACCTGTACTTAAAGGAAAAATAGCTTTCCTCGGAGCCGATCAACCAACATTCAAAGTCCAATTTTTAGCTCACCTGGCTATGCCAGGGTGAGCTTTTGCCATCACTTGGCATCCGTCGTCCGTCCGTCCGTCGTAAACTTTTCATTCAAAGATCTTCTCCTCTGAAACCACTGGGCCAATTGGGACCAAACTTGGTCACAATAGTCCTTGGGTGGTCCCCTTTAAAAGTTGTATCCGGCATGTCCGTACCTAATACAAGATGGCCACCAGCAGGGAACATAGTTTTAACATTGGACCCTGTGGAAGACATTCAAAGATCTTCTTCTCAGAAACTACCAGTCCAGTTATAACCAAACTTAGACACAATGGTCCTTACATGGTCCCTTCCAAAAAAGGTATCCGACAGGTCCGTACCTAATCCAAGATGGCCACCAGCAGGGAACATAGTTTTAACATTGGACCCTATGGAAATTACATTCAAAGATCTTCTTCTCAGAAACTACCGGTCCAATTATAACCAAACTTAGTCACAATGGTCCTTTCTAAAAAAGGTATCTGGCAAGTCCGTACCTAATCCAAGATGGCCGCCAGTGGGGAACATAGTTTTAACATTGGACCCTATGGGAAAGACATTCAAAGATCTTCTCAGAAACTACCAGTCCAATTATAACCAAACTTAGCCACAATGGTCCTTAGATGGTCTCTTCCAAAAAAGGTATCCGACAGGTCCGTACCTAATCAAAGATGGCCGCCAGCAGGGAACATAGTCTCAACATTGGACCCTATGGAAAAAACATTCAAAGATCTTCTTCTCAGAAACTACCAGTCCAATTATAACCAAACTAAGTCATAATGGTCCTTAGATGGTCCCTTCCAAAAAAGGTATCCGGCAAGTCTGTACCTAATCCAAGGTGGCCGCCAGCGGGGAACATAGTTTTAACATTGGACCCTATGGAAATAACATACAAAGATCTTCTTCTCAGAAACTACAAGTCCAATTATAACCAAACTTAGTCACAATGTAGATGGTCCCTTCCAAAAAAGGTATCCGGCAAGTCTGTACCTAATCCAAGATGGCTGCCAGAGGGGAACATAGTTTTAACATTGGACCCTATGGGAAAGATATTCAAAGATCTTCTCTGAAACTACAAGTCTAGTTATAACCAAACTTAGATACAATGGTCCTTAGATGGTCTCTTCTAAAAAGGTATCCGACAGGTCCGTACCTAATCCAAGATGGCTGCCAGCGGGGAACATAGTTTTAACATTGGACCCTATGGAAAAGCATTCAAAGATTTCCTTCTCAGAAACTACCAGTCCAATAATAACCAAACTTAGATGCAATGGTCCTTAGATGGTTCCTTCCAAAAAAGGTATCCGACAGGTCCATACCTAATCCAAGATGGCCGCCAGCGGGGAACATAGTTTTAACATTGGACCCTATGGATATTACATTCAAAGATCTTCTCAGAAACTACCAGTCCAATTATAACCAAACTTAGTCACAATGGTCCTTAGATGGTCCCTTCCAAAAAAGGTATCCAGCAAGTCCTTATCTAATCCAAGATGGCCGCCAGCGAGGAACATAGTTTTAACATTGGACCCTATGGGAAAGACATTCGAAGTTCTTCTTCTCAGAAACTACCAGTCCAATTATAAGCAAACTTAGTCACAATGGTCCTTAGATGGTCCTTCCCAAAAAAGGTATCCAGCAGGTCCGTACCTCATCCAAGATGGCCGCCAGCGGGGAAAAAGTCTCAACATTGGACCCTATGGAAAAGACGTTCAAAGATCTTCTTCTCAGAAACTACAAGTCCAATTATAACCAAACTTAGTCACAATGGCCCTTAGATGGTCTGTACCTCATCCAAGATAGCTGCCAGTGGGAACATAGTTTTAACATTGGACCCTATAATATACATTCAAAGATCTTCTTCTCAGAAACTACTGGTCCAATTAGAACCAAACTAAGCCACAATGGTCCTTAGGAGGTCCCATCCAAAAAAAATGTATCTGGCAGGTCCATACCTCATCCAAGATGGCCACCATCTGGAACATAGTTTTTACATTGGCCCTTTTGATTTTAAGGGGAACCTCTGCCCAAATTTTTGAATTTTTATTTGAATTGTGGTCTGAATGTTTCAATTTCAGCATTATGTATTACCTTGATTATAAGGGGAACCCCTGCCCAAATTTTTTTTGAATGTTGTTCTGTTATGGGTTGTAATGAATGGTGGATCCTTCAGTTGCCATGGAAACCAAACAAGAATACTGTAATTTTAGAAAAAAAAAGTATTCTGCTAAATTTTATGTTTTGTTTTTCCTATTGTAAATGTCTTTTATCTATGTCAGCCATGGTCCAGGTGAGCGATACAGGCTCTTGAGAGCCTCTTGTTAGAATACTCGTGTTCTATCCTTTAGAGGGATACAAAGTTTGAACACATTATATCCATGGAATATGTAAATGGTTTGTTTTGGTATTTTGAAGCACTGATAACAGTTATTTGTCAATGTTTGTATACCATTGTTTCCACTAGTAGAATTTGATATCATATTTATTTTTATTTCAAAGTAAATTAAGTCCACATCAAGAGCTTTGTTTTGGTAAATATCAATTCATATTTGCAAAGAAAAACAAAGTCTACAGTGGGGGGATGGTTTCGCCCTACTGTTTACTTAAGTGACGTTCGAAAAACTGTGCACTGCACCCGTTACAAAGTTGGAGGAAGATACAAGATGCAAACAAGCGAGTAAAAAAGGCACAAAGTCAGTAGACAGGAAGTGGTGATTCGATATAACTGAACGCTGAATGCTGGAGGCCCAGTATAGGACCCCATACTGAAGCACCATACCAAATATCAAGTGGCTTTCATGCTTGGTTGCTGAGAAAAATGCGACAAAAAAGTCACAATTTTGAAAATGAAAGTAAAAAGGCACAAAGTGGGTAAACAGAAAGTAGTGATTCAATATGACTGAAAAGGGGAAGCCCAGTAAGGTCTCAGATACCTTTTTCAGTGCCTCAAATGCTGGGTTGAAGAGTGCGTCAAAAATTTGTGCATGCTTATGATATGGTTGATCAGATGTCATTGTTGTAATGGTGGATTTATTTGAACAATTTTATTCTATTTTGTGGGAATGATAGTACATGTAAGAAACAAATCAATCAAAAGTGAATTTATTCATTACAGTAGGTTATTAGCTGTTTGTTTTGGTCACATGACACACAGCATGGACGGTATAAATAGCATGTTGTACAAATGGTGCTAAAATGGATGTAAGTGTTCAATGTATTTTATTTCGAAAAGTTATCCTTAATGATATCCTTTTTTATTGCTAAATCCAAACTGTTTGTGAAGGGCTTTCAGGCTATCATAGTGGCTATGCTGGTTCATAACGTATACGTTGAGGGGGGACTTGTGTATTGGCACCATTTTTGCAAATTTTTGCAAATTTTAGGGTAATTTTTTCAACTTTTGCAAATGTTTCCATGGAAACATACAGCACATATATATTGTCAGAATGACTCCGATGTCTATGTAATTTAAAGTATTTGTTCCAAGGATTCCAAAGAGGTATAGGTTTACATATCTGTCATTTCACACTTTTTCAGTAAAACTCTGCAAACAAGATGTGAATCTTTGAAAAACAGACACATGAGAAAAATTGAAGCTAAACGGTTACATGAGACCTAAGGGACCCCATACTGAAGCACCATACCAAATATCAAGTGGCTTTCATGCTTGGTTGCCGAGAAAAATGTGACAAAAAGTCACAATTTTGAAAATGAAAGTAAAAAGGCACAAAGTTTGTAAACAGGAAGTAGTAATTCAATATGGCTGAAAAGGGGTGGCGCAGTATAGGACCCAAAATGGCGGTCTTGTGTGGTTGCTGAGAAAAATGCGACGAAAATATTTGTGACAGATGAACGGAAGGATGGAATGATGGACAGACAGAGGTAAAACAGTATACCCCCTCCTTCAGCGTGGGGTAAAATGATTGATGTGCCACATATAGTTTCTCAGATATGAACCTTAATGCAAACTTCAACCTGAGTCATGAAAGCATAAAATATAGGTCAGAGTGATCCAATTATCATCTGAACTGTAATTTTTTGTCAAAGTTTTCTCTGTAATGGTGAATGATTCAACTCTGAAATTTTGTCACCAGCTTTGTCTGGTCATGCTATAGTGTAAGATGAATTTTCATACCTATTGCAATACTACATCCTGTTTAACGACTTTGTCAATTTTTGATACTTGTAGCATTATAAGTAATTTTTTGTCAGTTTTCTCTATAATGTTTAATGATTTGTCACAAGCTTTGTATGATCAAGCCATATAGTTGGATTCGTTTTCAGACCTGTAGGGGTATTACTTGTTGTTTACGGACTTATTCAAATTAGTTTCAAATGTAGTCATATTGAAATTTTGGTCAAGGATTTCTCAGCTTGTGTATGTAGAAATGATTTGATATTTGATTCAATGCTTTTGTTTAGGGAGTTGTGCTGTGTCTCCCCTTTTCAAATCAATCACTTGATCAACATTCTGTATGCCGATAACATTAACTTTTTCCTTGAGGATTATATTAGTGTATCCTTAGTTATATTGTGTCCTCACACATAAATTTACATCAGGGTTCATTGAGTGGGGGTATAAAAGGTTGCCATTTGGCATCAGCTCTTGTTTGCTCAGTGAAAACCTCTAGAATTTGTAAAATCAAAATAAACTGGATCAGGTGAACCACCTATCCTGTATGTTTGTTTGAAAAATGGCTTTGAGTTTTGGAGGAGTTTCAGATTACAAACGAAAATAAAATATGACCTACCATATAAGTGGTTATTTTTGCGGGTCACAAATTTCATGATTTCTTTTAAAATTGTTTGATTTTTTTTTGGCAGGACTGAAAAATTCATGATCATTTACTCTAGAAAGTCTAATATTAATTATATTTTGCAGTATTCAATTTTCTTGAGACCAGAATAACCATGAAGTTCTATGGAAAATAACCACTTACAGTATTTTGGCTCAGCAAACCTCTAAAGGTACACAACTAGATCAAATGAAAACATATCCTGTTTGAAATATGACTTAAAATTTTTGAAGTACCCCTAGTTGCAGGTTAACAAACAGACTTTACAAATGAGCTAATAGGTTTGTTGAATCTCTAAATGCTATAAAAATCAAAATCTTGTGAATCAGTAAACAACTAGATCAGGTGAACAACATATCCTGAAAGTCTGGTTGGAATCTGACTTACAGTTTTAAAGGAGTTGCGGATTCAAAAACTGACGGACTACTTAAGACGACACAGGATGAAGCAAAACTACAAATAGTAATCCTATAACATTTCAACTATATCTAATCAAAACAATTTATGAACATACATATTCAGTGGAGAAGTATAGGATGGAAATTTTGACTCCTCTTCAGTATTGCAATCTAATAGCTATGGATTACTTAATAAAGCTTTTATCAATGGTTTCTGTAACCACTCAAAAAGGCCTTCAGTTTAATTATGTAAGAAATAATGGTGCTGTTAGTACTGAATATACAACCACTAAAGCCAAGTTTCCGAGATATTGTGTCCAGTGGCCAATGAGTCCTATTTTACATCCTGTGGTACATGTTAAGGGTACTTCATACCCCACAAGCCAGATATACTAAGCCATTCTTTTATAACCAGCATAGTCTTCAGGAGAGTGACAAAAGAAAAAATCAATAGCAAAATAAAAATTATTTCTTTATTTTCAACAACATAGCTACCATAATTTTCCTAACTTTATGATGATAAAATGACATTTATGTTTCTATGGAAACTGTGAAACTTACATTTTAGTAAAAAGCTCTCTTCAAAACATTTAAAAATTTTGATAATACATCCATTCCTGAGACATACATATAGGTGATGATTCATGCAAGCTATACATATTTTAAAAATAAATAGTACAAATAATATGAAATTTATATGATACAAACTGAAAGAAGATCACAAAAAAAATATAAAAAATACTACTTATACTCAACAAGTTGTATTTCTTACATAGCGTAAAGGAAAACGTTAATAAGAACACTTTTAACCACAATGTCAATATTAAGCTTTAAGCAAATAAACTACTGTTAATAGAAACCTAATTAACTTTGGAACAACTGTGTCATATCCTTTTACAAAAGTACACTTTGTTTTAAATTTATAAAATTGATTTTTATCACCAGCGTGTACTTTAACATACATGTAGTATAAAATGATAAATTATAGTATATTACAACCAGTGGCTCATCTTGGCTATCACTATTTTCTGTATCTATTTTTCGTTTAATGTGATGCAAACATGGCACAAAATAACAATGAGGAGGAAGGAACAGAAAGTCCTTTGGCTTGTGTACTTATCATCAGAGATTTCAAAATTATTACCATTAAGACTTCAACTAATATTACAATGCTTGAACAATACTTCAGCAAAGTTTCATAAAGAAATTTTAAAAACTTACATCATGAATCTGTGAAGTTAAAATTTTATTATTCTATTTTTAGCTCACCTGGCCTAAAAGGCCAAGTGAGCTTTTGTCATCACTTTGCGTCCGTCCGTCCGTCAACAATTTCAAAAATCTTCTCCTCTGAAACTGCTGGGCAAATTGTAACCAAACTTGGCCTGAATCATCACCAGGGTATGCAGTTTCAAAATTGTGTTCGATTAGTCCGAGGATCAAACAACATGGCTGCCTTTACTAAAAATAGAACATAGGGGTAAATTGCTGTATTTTGCAAATAACTCGAAAACCGTTACTGATATCAAAAATCTGACGATGGTAAAAATGATCGGCATGGCAAGATCTACCCGCCCTGCAATTTTGAAGAAAATCTGAAAACCCGTCTTTGAGTTATTGCCCTTTTTCCGTAAAATTTTCAAAAATTTAATTTATTTTATTTTATTTGAAAAACTATAACAGATAGAGGTCAACTTTAAATTGCAAAAATGTCCGGCATATCAAGATCTACCAACCCTGAAATTTTTGAAATTTATAGAAGATAACCATTATTATAACACTATTGACTTTTTTTCAGTCTTATAGGATTGTGTCCTTTGCTGTGTAGCTTGCCAGTGCAGTTTTTTTTTTTTTTTTGTTGATCCAATTTCTACACTTTTTTTTGCAATTACGACGAGTATATATGCACACAGGTTTAAAGCATTTAAAAGTGAATAATGATAAAATTAGTAAATATGTACTTCTAATTAAAATCTAGATTTTTACAAGAGAGCTCTACGAGCATTAGAACATGGTCAGACCTTAAACATGTATACTATCTATCATATGTAAGATTTTTTTATAAAAGCTTCAAGGGTGACATTCACTAAAATTGAAACGAAATCTGCAAGGTTTACGATATTGTTCAATACGCACATATGTTCTAATGGATTTAAAGCAGATGACAATATTGTATAAAGCATGCATATACTAGAGCATACGTTTGTTTACAAAGCAAAAGAAAAGCGCCATATTAGAATTGTTCATCAGATTTTGTATCAAATTACAAACTGTCCTGGAGTACTTTCAATCAGATGTATATTAGTATGTAAGGAAATGGTCTAATGAAAATCATGATATATAATACATGAGCTAACCTGATACTACAATGTGATAAAAACAACAAAAACTTAATGAATGACTATATTTCAAATGATCTATTACACAATTCATTTGACATGATTAGACAGTATTTTCAGTTCTAAACTATCATTACAAGAAAGCTATCACTCATAAAATAGGCTGCAGAACAAGAAATAAAGTCATTTTGTAATGAAAGAAAAATTAGAATTTGGCTAGCAAAATGTCGGGTTTTTTTTTCAATTAACAATGCAACATGGTAAATAAAGACCCTTCAGTGCACAAAAAAATAATCCGTGGCCACTCTGATCAAACAAATAGGTTTTTGAAAATAATACTCTTGTTTGCATCATTGAATCTTCAGGCAAAAAACAGCAAGAAATTTTAAAGACTTCGTGCAGCTTAAAATATGATATCAATACACAATGAAAAATCATGTTTATTGAAATGTATATAATCCCAAATCAAGAAGTCAAAGCATGAATTGCTCTAAATTTTCTGGACATACATTGTATGTTTGAATATTAAAGGGAAATTCAAACTTGTTATTATTATTTTTTTTTTTTGGTTGAAAAATTAGAAATTCTGAATTGCATTAGTGGTCTATGGTTAAAAAATAATCTGAATAACACATTCTATAATAGGTCAATGCACAATCGTGCAGTCTTTGCAATTTAAGATGAAGCAAACTCCTTCATAAACTAGTTTTTAGTCTTAATCCACAATACTGTCTGTTTGATAAAAAGTGTCCCATGCATGCAATTAAATTTTATGTATCAAGTTTTGGACAACATTTTCAATTTACAGACATGTATAACAATCTTCTGAACCATGTTTGAGTTACTAACTCATCTTACAATACAAACACATCCTATTACATGGTACACACAGTTATAACACAGATCTTTAACAACATCAAACATCAACAAATCCATCTGTATCTTTATCATTGTCCTTCTCTCCATCATAAAACTCATTGTTTGCTTCAACTCTGAAAAAACAAACAAGTTATTATTAAAAAGAAAATAAAACAGTTATTTATTGCATAATATTTGCTGCTACAAGATACCTCAAATGTTCCAGTTTTATTATTTAGGTTTATACAGGATATCAACCAGGTATTTTTTAATCATGTCTTTCTGAATGTATTGTTTGTGGATTTTGTGGTTTGCTATAACCATGAAATTAAGTTCCTATTCTAAATCATGTGTTCCTTTCTTTTTACTTCATTTTTATACCCGGCCACAGGAAGTGGCGAGGTATTATGTGATACCGTCAGTCGTTTGTCTGTCCGTCCGTCCGTCTGTCCGTCCGCCGAAGGTTTCTGACTGATAACTTGTGAACGAAATAACACAAGATCTTCAAACTTGGAATGTAACATGTTTACCACAAAACTCAGGTCAAGTTCGATTTTGGGTTCAGAGGTCAAAGGGGTTCTGGAGTTATCCCCCTTGAAACTTTGAAATTTTGCTAATTTTAGGTTTTCCGGCTGATAATTTGTGAATGAAATAACACAAGGTCTTCAAACTTGGTATGTAAGTTGTTTACCACAAAACTCAGGTCAAGTTCGATTTTGGGATCAGAGGTCCAAGGGGTTCTGGAGTTATGCCCCTAATTTTGTGAATTTTAGGGTTTCCGACTGATAACTTGTGAACGAAATAACACAAGGTCTTCAAACTTGGTATGTAAGTTGTTTACCACAAAAGTCAGGTCAAGTTCAATTTTTGGGTCAGAGGTTGAAGGGGTCCTGGAGTTATGCCCCTTGAAACTTTGAAATTTTGCAAATTTTTGGTTTTGTACTCATAACTTGTGAATGAAATAACATACTCAGTCTTCAAACTTACTATGTAAATTGTTTACCACAAAACACAGGCCAAGTATAATTTTGGGTTCAGTGGTACACATAGTTCTGTAGTTATGCCCCTTTTAACTTAGAAATTTTGTGAAACGTGGCGGGGTATCATGTAATGTACCATTACTATTTTTTTTGTTTATAATTTGAAACCATAAATTTAAGTACCCACAAAACAGGGATATATAGGAAAATAACAACTAGAGGCTCAGAGAATGAGCCTGTATCGCTCACCTGACAAAATGCTTCTTTGCCATGCATGACCAAAGAATGTATTTTACCAATGAGGTCTAATGTTAAGCTATGTTCTTCATTGGCACAAGTGTTTTTTGTCTGATCCTATTGAAATGAGTAGTCTTTGCAAAGGACCTTCAATACATCATTCCAATACAGTTTAGTTAAATTTGCTTGAATAGAGAAGATAATGAAAAGTATGGTTTTCACATACCAGGCTGCGATGTTGAACTATGTTCTGCACTGGAGGCCATGTTTTATGTCGGATCGAAATGAAATGAGCAAATTTTGTGAAGTACCTTCCATACATCATTCCTGTAAAGTTTGGTTGAATTTGTTTCAGTGGTTTCAGAGGAGAAAAATGAAAATGTGATTGTCCCATGGTGTTCAATGTTAAATTATGTTCCCCGCTGGCAGCCATGTTTTTTATTGGATTGGGGCAAAATGAGTAATCTTTGTTAAGGACCTTTAGTACATCATTCCTGTAAAATTTGGTTGAATTTGCTTCAGTGGTTTCAGAAGAGAAGATGAAAATGTGATTTTCCCATAGGGTCCAATGTTAAACTATGTTCCGCCCTGGTGGCCATGTTTTTTCTCTGATCGGAACAAAATGAGCAATCTTTGTCAAAGATCGGATCTTTAGTACATGTACCTCATTCCTGTCAAGTTTGGTTGAATTTGCTTCTGTGGTTTTAGAGTAGAAGATGAAAATGTGATTTTCCCATAGGATCCAATGTTAAACCATGTTCTGTGTTGGCGGTCATGTTTTATTTCTGATCGAATCGGAAGTGAGCAATCTTTGTTAAGGACCTTTAGTACATCATTCCTGTAAAGTTTGGATGAATTTGATTGATTGGTTTCAGAGGAGAAGATGAAAATGTGATTTTCCCAAAGGGTCCAATGTTAAACCATGTTCTGTGCTAGTGGTTATGTTTTTTGTCGGATCGGATGGAAATGAGCAATCTTTGTTAAGGACCTTTAGTACATCATTCCTGTAAAGTTAGGTTAAATTTGCTTCAGCTGTTTCAGAGTAGAAAATGAAAATGTGATTTTTCCCATAGGGTCCAATGTTAAACCTAAGTTCCGCGCTGGCGACCATGTTTTTTATCAGATCGGAAAGAAATGAGCAATCTTTGTTAAGGACCTTTAGTGCATCATTGCTGTAAAGTTTGGTTTAATTTGCTTCAATGGTTTCAGAAGAGAAGATGAAAATATGATTTTCCCATAGGGTCCAATGTTAAACTATGTTCCGCCCCGGCGGCCATGTTTTTTCTCTGATCGGAACAAAATGAGCAACCTTTGTTAAGGACCTTTAGTACATCATTCCTGTAAAGTTTGGTTAAATTTGCTTCACCTTTTTCAGAGTAGAAAATGAAAATGTGATTTTTCACTAGGGTCCAATGTTAAACCCAAGTTCCATGCTGGCATCCATGTTTTTTATCGGATCGGAATGAAATGATTAATCTTTGTAAAGGACCTTCTATACATCATTCCTGTAAAGTTTGGTTGAATTTGCTCCAGTAGTTTCAGAGGAGAAGATGAAAATGTGAAAAGTTAACGGATGGACAGGCGGAAAATAGCTCACACTGATCCTTTGGGTCAGGTGAGCTTAAAATTGATGTCCATGGATAAAATTACTTCCACAGTAAATGATGGTAAGTTCAATGGGTCAATTGGAGTATACGGAGCAAATAGTTCCCAGTAAAAAAATCAGGGCATGAATAATGAGTAAAGGTCAACATCTGCACTTTCAAAATCAATGGAGTATACAAAAGTAGAGCAGATAAATGCAACATCATTGCAAGTAGGAAAGTTATTTATATCTAAATAGTTTCCTTGTTAACTCTTAAGATTATGGTTTTTAACAAATACATAAATCATTAAATGACCTTTGAACACCCATGAATGCATTTTTTGAAGAATCTCGTACAATGTAAATTTCAGTTTTTGTGCTGAATCCTTATAGCCATGTAAATGACTAACAACAAACCAAATTTTGGCTAATATTTCAACAACCAGTCTATTTGGAAATGGATACATCTTTGCTACAAGTTCTCAAATACTTGTCATGATGGTTGGACATTAAAAAAATCATTGAAAGATTTAAAACACTCTAATGACTAACTGACTGACTGTTGTCAGTCTAAGATAACCTTCATAATTTCTCTCCTTACATACCTTTTATCAGTTTCGTCCTGATGATTCCTGATATCAGGATCTATTTCCTCGGTATTCTCTAGATTAAGTAAATCTGATGGTACATCCTGCATCTGTACACTGGGTGAGCTAACCAAGTTCTTCAGTATTTCATGGACTGTCATTCGTATATTGTCTAAATACTGTCAAAATATAAAGTTGATATGCTTAGGTTTAAAATTCTAGATATAAATTCAGATGAAAAACTAATAAGTTATAAGTGGCTATTATTAGATAATACACACGTAATGATGGTTAATTTGATGACGTCAAAATTGTATACTGCAAAATATGACTGATTATAGACTTTCTACAGTTATTTATATAAAAATTGCAATTTTTTTGTAAAAAGTGTTATTTTGTACCTTTTGTTTCCCCATAAAAACATAAAAGGCCATAAAAATTGAAATTTCAGGGATGATTTTAGCTCTTTTCAAATGGGTCCCCCGTCCAACAAATTGGGAATTTCGCATCACGACAACTGAAATTGGGAATAATGAAAATATATCAAATACTGCAACATACGTTTGTATAAACCAAGAATACGTGTAAGTACACACAACAAGAGTTTGAAGAATGAAAAGTATCATTACACCAAAGCCATTAAGACTATATTTTATACATTTTTTTCAAAAATTAAGACTATATTTTATATAGTTTTTCAAATTAGACCAGATTGGAATTTTATCAAGCTTATCATCAACGAAAGAAGTACTGCTCTTTTCCAATATGAAAGCAAATCAACATTCTGTCAGAAATTCTTTGGTTGTCTGCAAATAAAGATGACTTACACATTTCAATATTATCACCAAAATCAAATCCTTCATACCCAACTTAGTGATAAATATACTTCTTGCCATGAAATTTCTATGCATTCATTCATTAATCATACAGCAGGTCATTTCCACGTGTCGTTTTAACTAGTAGAAATGAGAGCACCCCATATGAAGTGCAGTTCCAAATTCTCATCCAGTTAAAAGTCCCAGTTTCAGAAACTCTGATTTCAAGTCATAACTATTCAATATTTATTTCAATGCAACTATATCTTTGGCAATGAGAGCATTTGCACGTTACCACGTAATGGATGAAAGTCTCGAATTTTAGACACGACAATGAACGATAACAACACGATTTCAATTCACTTTACGCATTCTGAATTTCAAGATGTCCCCTTATGGACATTTGCGATCTCAGACATTTTGTTCATTTTCAGGGTGGTCGTAAATAGCGTAAATTGCATTATCTAGTTACTTCTGGACGTTACTGTGATGTTTTGAGTAATTTCCGGCTCTGACAAAAGGCGACACGGATCGGAACGAAAGATTCACCGGAGACGGAAATGAAAAAAATCCGGATTTTGTAAACATCGTTGCCGCGATTGGGAATTTTCTTTTTTGGGGAATGGGGCCGCCAAGAGGGGAATGGGGCCGCCGGGCGGCCCTAAATTATATAGTAGCGTCATCTCTGAATTTGTGTTGAATTTCCATAAGTATTAATGAAGCTAAAATCCAACATATAATTTAACCATTACTAAAAACAAAAATAATACTACAGATGATGATCTTGATTTCTATTCATTTTTTATTGTTGGCTATGTAAATACAATGTATGATTTTACCTGTTTTGTATTTAAGTTTTCCTGCTTTGTGGATACATCGGGATGCAAGTTAAAATCAGGTGAAAAATATTCCAAGTATTCTGAAAAAAAAATATAAAAATAAGTTACATGTGAATATATGTATGCTCTTTGTATATCTTCAGCAAAAGGTGATTATGACTCAGATGAAAACACTAACACAAAATGTCAATTTAGCGCTCTCCTTATTTTACATTTTAACAATCTGCCCTTTTTCATAATGTTTATACTACTTTATTCAATTTCTTATAAGCAATATAGAGTGCTCTCTGATTGTTGTGTTCTGATATTTTTATATGGTAAATGGATGACAGTGTCTCAAAAAGCACTGGTAGTTTGCCCATAAAAAATCAAACAAATGTCATGTTGGTTGATAATCAAGAATCCATGTCTTACAAACAACATAAATGTAAGCTTGTACAATTTAACAAAACAACCCAGGTAAAGATTTAGGACAAAAGTGTTCACACGCTTTGATATTTTCCTATATATTTCATGTAAAACTACATTTTTTCAAAAAATTATTTGAAAGCCATTTTTAAACAGAATTCTATGAAATTTGCACCATTAAACTCAGAATATTATGCAGTTCAATTGTTTATTTTGGCATAATTTTCTGACATTAAGTTTTGAAGAATAATTTATTTTAGCATGATAAGCTCACCTCGTTGCACAGCATTGTCACATGTTGAACATGTCAATAACCAGGAATGGACTATAATCATTCATTTCAACAGATTCAGTCATGCGTAAAATGTAGGTCAGAGACAGCATAGGAAGCATGCATTGTTGTTGTCATCTCAAAATGCATCATGCATACCAGTATGGTTGATGTGCGCCATGTCAGTAAGCGGGAATGGACTTTAACCATTCTACCTATCAAAGTCGCTCATGCATAAAATGTAGGTCAGAGACAGCATCCGAAGCATGCATTCCAGTCCTCTTCCCAAAATGCATCATACATACCAATATGGTTGAAGTGGGGCATGTCTGTAAGCGGGAATGGACTTTATCAATTCTACCTAACCAAGTCGCTCATGTGTAAAATGTAGGTCAGAGACAGCATCCGAAGCATGCATTTCAGTCCTCATCCCAAAATGCATCATGCATACCAATATGGTTGATGTGGGGCATATCAGTAAGCAGGAATGGACTTTAACCATTCTACCTAACCAAGTCACTCATGCGTAAAATGTAGGTCAGAGACAGCATCTGAAGCATGCATTGATGTTGTCATCTCAAAATGTATCATACATACCAGTATGGTTGATGTGGGCCATGTCAGTATGCGGGAATAGACTTTAACCATTCTACCTAACCAAGTTGCTCATGCGTAAAATGTAGGTCAGAGACAGCATCCGAAGCATGCATTTCAGTCGTCTTCCCAAAATGCATCAGGTTTACCAATATGGTTGATGTGGGGCATGTCAGTAGGCAGGAATGGACCTTAACCATTCTTCCTTACCAGACGCAGACGCCGACGCTAGGGGTATCACATAAGCCCCCCTCACTTTTGTGAGATGAGATAAAAATTCAGCGTGCAAATACTTTTGTCAAAGACCTTTATGGATGGGGGAACCTCACAGACTCACTGGAAGAGCATAAGGATAATCAACATACAGTATGTGGCCAAAAGTGAGTCATCAACGTCTATTCGGACGATATTCTAGGATGAATTACAATATACAACATTCAGTCATTTTAGGTTTTCTAGACTACGTATTTCCGCCCAAGCGGACATCACAGACCGACGGACGTCGACAATAAGTTTGTACAATAATATGAACATAACGTTCCCGCGATAATCCCAACATTCTGGGGGCCGTGAAAAGTGATATATTACAAATAATAAATGACTTAGCAGAATGTTCTTAAAATAAAATTACTGTCCCTCTAGTTCAAAACGAATCATGCGTTGTGTAAATTGGAAAACATAGGTAATCAACGATTACAGAGTTCGCCTCATTATGGCACTTTGTCACAGTAACAAAATTTTGACTGGATGTTGACATCACATTTGCATGCCTAAGCAAGGTTACATGATCCTACCATGCATAGTAACTGAGATCTGAACTTGCCTGAAAACTTGGATGTAAATCACTCATGCGTAAAACATAAGTCAAAGTGACCTACTTTTGCCTGGATGCTGATGTACCATCAGGGATGCATGCCTATGCAAGGTTACATGATCCTACCATGTAAAGTGACTGAGATATGAACTTGTCCAAAAACTTGGATGTAAATCAATCAAGCGGAAAATATAGGTCAAAGTGACCTAATTTTGTCTGAATGCTGATCTACCATCAGAGTTATATGCATATGCAAGGTTACATGATTATACCATGTATAGTGACTAAGATCTGAACTCCTAAAACTTGAATGTAAAATAATCAAGCATAAAATATAGGTCAAGGTGTCCTAATTTTGCCTGGATGCTGACCAACCATCAGAGATGTATGCATATGCAAGGTTACATGATCCTCCCATGTGTAGTGACTAAGATCTGAACTCGTCTGAAAACTTGAATGTAAATCAATCAAGCGTAAAATATAGGTCAAAGTGACCTAATTTTGCCTGGATGCTGCTACACCATCAGAGTTGCATGCATATGGAAGATTACATGATCCTACCATGTATAGTGACTGAGATCTGAACTCGGACATAAACTTGAATGTAAGTCATTCAAGCAGAAAATATAGGTCAAAGTGACCTAATTTTGCCTGGATGCGGACCTACTACAGAGATGCATGCATATGCAAGGTTACATGATCCTACCATGTATAGTGACTGAGATCTGAACTCGGACTTAAACTTGAATGTAAGTCGTTCAAGCGGAAAATATAGGTCAGAGAGACCCAATTTTCTTGTAGGCTGTGAGATAGCCCAAGATGCACCTGTATACAAAGTTTGATGATCCTACCATGCATAGTTGCAGAGATATATGCCCAAATGCGGACGCGGACGTAGACGTAGACGCGGACGAGGATGCCGGGGGTACTCCAATTGTCCCCCCAACTTCGTTGAGGCGAACTAAAAATGAATTAACTTTATATCAATTAATGTCTCCCTCGTTAATTATCAAATGAACCAAATAAAAGTTTATCATTATAAATGATCGTCTTCATCTGTCAATTGTAGATCCATGTCATTGTTACTCGTCTGATTCATCATCATCTGATATCGAGTCATTTACCCATTGTCGAATCTGTTCACATGCTTTCATGTACGCTTTACGCGGTGTCCGTACTTCCGTGAATGTATCTCCAGCTTGACAACTTGCATTACTTTTTGAATTTTCAAATTCACTTACTGTCACTTCAAATCTGTACAGTTTTATAATCGGTCGCAAAGTTTCTGCAGTTTTAGTTCTCACCTTAGCTGAATGCACAAGTCCATCTTTCCCATACAACAATTCGGTGACAACTCCAATCTTCCAATTAATTCATGGCGAATCGTCATGAATCTGAACAATATCTCCTGTTTTTATCGACTGTTCATTATTTCCTTTCATTCTGTGATATTCCCGGAGTGAAGTTAAATATTCTAATCTCCACCGTTTCCAGAAATCGCCTATTATCTTAATTTGTTTTTGCACGGTTTTATTGATTTCGTAATGTCCCATGAAAGTTGGATCATTTATCTCGTCGATATCTTGTTTTGGAAACGGTACTGTTGTGATTCATCTACCATATAACATATGCGCATGTGTTAAAGCTTCGGTGTCCTTTATATCTGATGACGGATACGTTAGTGGTCTATCATTGAGAATTGATTCAATTTCAGTTATGACAGTTCTGAGGGTTTCCATACAAATCTGGGATCTTCCGATCACCTTTTTCAAACTAGTTTTGGTCAACGCTATAAGTCGTTCCAAAAAAAACCCATACCAAGGGGCACGCTTTGGTATGAATTTCCAATCAATACCCCTTAAAGATAATGTCTCTGATATGGTTGTTGATTCGCACAAACGTTTCAGTTCCTCTGATCCTGCTTGAAAGGTCGTTGCATTGTCTGAAATAAGAACTCTTGGTAATGATTTACGGCTGGCGAACCGACGGAATGCCTGAAGAAATGATTGCTCAGTCAAATTTGGCACTACTTCCAGATGCACTGCCCTCGTGCTGGCACATGTAAATAAGCATATATACGATTTCGTCAAATTCCCATTAGAGTCTTTCACAAGTAACGCTCCGGTGAAGTCTACCCCGGTCACTGTAAACGGCGGTGCTTCTTGCAATCGTAATTTTGGCAAAGGTGGCGGTTCCGGTGCACCATACGGTTTTCCATTCACGCGGCGACATTTAATGCACTTATGTAATAACTTTTTCACATACTGACGAGCTGTCGGAATCCAAAATTTCTGTCATAGATGTGAGACGGTTGCGTTCAATCCTGAATGCAGTAATTGGTCATGTGCGTCTATCACAAGTAATTTGGTCAGTGGGTGATTTGCTGGCAATAAAAGCGGAAATTTTGCCGTATTTGTGCATTATGTATTCTTCCATTACAACGAATGAATCCCGGTTCATCAATAAATAAACCTAACTGTTTGATTCTTGGTAATTGTTTCACATTTTTATGTTCATTCATTTTGTTTTTCAAATACAAAATTTCCTCGCTATAAGTTGAATTTTGACATTGTAAAATCCAAGTTTTTGCAGCAGTATCAATCTCTGTAGCTGCAAGTACCCCTATCCTCCTCGAATTTACACTCTGTCGACAGTTCAATATAAATCTTAGAACGTATGCAGTAATGCGCACAAGTTTCCTGTAAGTTCCATATCTCATAATGTCTAAAATTTCACTGATGTCAGATTTGCTTCCATTCTTGTTATTCACTGGTGTATTTGTTTCCTCGAGTTCATCCGCGGTCGTAGATAAAATAGAAGATTCTTCCACAGTTGACAAGGTTGAAGGCAGTTTTGAATTGCCGACTAACCAAAACGGTCCTTTCGTCCATAAGCATTCCCAGTATTTTGGTGTTTTCATCTTTGTCTAACACATTTTCATTTGTAGCTAGCTGGCACACCTTCTCGCTGTTTGATGTCCATGCTCTTAAATTGAAACTTGCTTCTGTCATCATTTTTCTTGCCTCCCGATAATACATTACAGCTTCATCCTCGTCTCCAACACTTGACAATATATTATCCACGTACAAATCTCACTCCATTTGTCTCGCCGTACTACTAGCTTCTTCTACTTTGTGGTGAGTTAGAATGTTAAAAATACTAGTGGTCTTTGAACTATCTTGGTTGGGAATGGGTCCTGATAAAAGGTGTCCAATTTTAGACAAAACCGCTCTCGGTCCTGCTCCTCTTACTACATGATCTTGTACTATGTCCCAATAGTATTCAGCGCCTATCAGTAACGATACTTCAAATGACTCCTTTTCCTCGATCGGATGTGCTAACTTTAATCCTTTCAGATAATCAAGATTTCTGTCAAGTTTGCAAACGTGATTCTGTAACGGCATTGCTATTTGCGGCACAACGAGAACTTTAAGTGGTATCTTCTGTCCGTCGTCTGTATGTAGAAATACAGTAGATCGATCCAAATATCTGACATCGCTGCTTTTACCTCGGAATGATGACAAATGAATTGATTCCTTACTTTCTGGACTTAGTCTCAATTTTTGCGCTAATTGTTCCGTAATGAATGACCTCTGCCAGCCTTCATCGAAAAGTATATGTGTCTCTGTATATGCGTAATTTGACCCAACTGGAGCAATAGCTGTTTTCAGTGTCAAATTCTGTTTTTTCCCTCGCATCTTCAAGTTTTTGAATTAGTTTCGTCACAGGAGCTCTATTTCCTGATCGAAGCGACTTCAACTAAGTTAAATCCATTGGGAACGGCACCAATATTCGGACGATATTCTAGGATGAATTACAATATACAACATTCAGCCATTTTACGTTTATTCTAGACTACGTATTTCCGCCCAAGCCGACGTCACAGACCGACGGACGTCAACAATAAGTTTGTACAATAATATGAACGTTATGTTCCCGCGATAGTCCCAACAACGTCATAATCCCCTTTGCATTTCATCTAAAAATGGGACTTTTCAAAAAAATTGATCTGCAGTCATTTCTCATTCGATTTTCATATTTTTTTTACTGTTAAAAGCAGAATTAAGGTGGTACAGGAGTTCAAAAAACTGTCAGATAGAATTTCCAGATATTTTCATTAATTATACTTTTTTTTTTAGAGCATACAGAAAATAAAATAAGAACTGGGGGTCACCGGTCATATAAGAATGAAATCTGTCATGTAAAAATCAGCTAAAATTAACGAATTTTAACAAAATTTTGATTTATTTTAGTACGTCAGATAGAATTTTTTTTTAATTTGGTAAATATTTAGCTAATATACTTGCCTTCCATTTGTATGAAAAAAATTTGGGGGTCGCCGAGCTTATTTTTGAATAAATGGCGAAAAACTGATTTTTCCTATTATTTCTACACAAATTATCTCCCCTTGATAGAACAGGGTTTGCTGCAAAGGTAGAATATTCTGCATGGTTACCCAATAAAAGTGATATTTTTATCAAATTTAACTCAAATAAGACATCAAAAACATTTTGCCATCATTCCCAGAGTGAATTCCAATTTTTGTCAGATACGCAATTTTAAACTCCAATACTACCTTAAATACACTTTCACTTGATAATTACTTTATAATTTTAACCTTACTCATTACAAAGTAACAGTAATTTAAACATACTTTTAAATCTTTGAAAATACATTTTACAAAGAATTATAGTTAATTAGTAACGTCATATTTTTGTACTGCATTACTATTATTAACTTCTGACACTTTTTTAACAGAATTTTAAAACTAGAGGCTCCCAGGAGCCTGTATCACTCACCTGGCTTTCAGTTGCCACAATCAAGCTAAGACTGTAAGTTATACAATGTACAGTTGAACTTAAGTCTCTCAAACTTTGGCAGCTCAAACACCACCAATATCTTGAACTGTATTTAAAGTCTGATAGTGTTTTACAATATTTCTTTGTTGGGCTTTTTTGACAGAAACGTACTTGCTAAGGACCACTTTCAACACCAGTTTTGAAGTTGAGACAATGGTGGTCAACAACGCTTTTTAAAACAATATTTCTAAGTTACCACATCAATATTTATGTAAACCAATTTCATTGAAATCGGACAATGTTGAATTTTCCCACCTTTTTTGGCAGCCATTTTAAAATGGCGGTCAGAGAACAATTTTTTAACATGTTTTGAATTCACAACATCAATATCTTTTTGTAAACCAAATTCCATTGAAATTGGACAATGTTGAATTTTACCGCCTTTTTTGGCAGCCATTTTGAAAATGGCAGTCAACGAACAATTTTCAGCATCTGTTTTGATCTTGCAACATCAATATCCACTTGGAAACCAAATTTCATTGAAATCGGACAATGTTGAATTTGCCCGCCTTTTTTGGAAGCCACTTTGAAAATGGGGGGTCAACAATTTTCAACATTGGTTTTGAAGTCAAAACATCAATATCTATTTGGAAACCAAATTTCATTGAAATCGGACATGTTGAATTTTCCCGACTTTTTTTGGTGGCCATTTTGAAAATGGTGGTCAATGAACAATTTTCAACACTGGTTTTGAAGTCGTAACATTAACATCTATTTGGAAACCAAATTTTATTGAAATCTGACAATGTTGAATTTTCCAGCCTTTCTTTGGTGGCCATTTAGAAAATGGTGGTCAAAGAACAATTTTATACACCAGTTTTGAAGTCGCCACAGCATGGCAAACATTTTATCAATTTACAATTAACTATCATCTTCTCTTGTTATGGAAATAAAAGACGACAAAATATGAAAATTTGAAAATTCCGTGAAAAAGGCCAACAACTCCTACAAGGGTTTTTGGATTTTCTTCAAAATTTCGGGGTAGGAAGATCTTGATATGCTGAACCTTTTTTGCAATTTATACTTGACCTCTGTTACACTTTTTGAAATAAAAAATAAAATATATTAAAATTTAGAAAATTTTAGGGAAAAAGGGCAACAACTCCAACAAGAGTTTTAGGATTTTCTTTAAAATTGCAGGGCTGGTAGATCTTGACATGCTGATTATTTTCACTCCAATCAGATTTTTGATATCTGAAACGGTTTTCGAGTTATTTGTATAAAAATGCAATTTACCCCTTTGTTCTATTTTTAGTAACAGCAGCCATGTTGCTTGGTTTTCGGACTAATCGAAAATAATTTTGAAACTGTTTACCCTGGTGATGATTCAGGTCAAGTTTGGTAACAATTGGCAAAGTGGCTTAAGAGGAGAAGAGTTTTTAAATTGATGACAAAAAGTATCAAATTTCTTAAATTTGACCAAAAAATGACAGTAACTCCTATATGGGTAGTCAGATTTTCTTCAAAATTTCAAGGTGGGTAGATCTTGATATGCTGAACATTTTTGCAATTTAAAGTTGACCTCTATCTGTTATAGTTATTGTGATAAAAAATAAAGAATATCAAAATTTAGAAATGTTTATGGAAAAAGGACAATAACTCCAAAACAGGTTATCAGATTTTCTTCAAAATTGTAGGGCAGGTAGATCTTGTCATGCTGATCATTTTTACACAGTCAGATTTTTTATATCTGTAATGGTTTTTGAGTTATTTGCAAAAAACAGCAATTTACCCCTATGTGCTATTTTTAGTAATGGCAGCCATGATGTTTGGTCCTCGGACTAATCGAACACAATTTTGAATCTAGATACCCTGGTGATGATTTAGGCCAAGTTTGGTTAAAATTGGCCCAGCAGCTTCAGAGGAGCAGATTTTCGAAAAAGTTTATGACGGACAGATGCCAAGTGATGGCAATAGCTCACCTGGCCTTGTAGGCCAGGTGAGCTAAAAATGCCAAAATTATGACAAGAAACTGTTAAAATCTGCATTTAACAGTGAAAAAATTATGAAATTTGGATGAGAAATGAGTGCATGATAATTTTTTGAAAAGTCCTGTTCTTACCTAAAATACACAGGGAATTTTGACATTGATGACTCACTTTTGGCCACAACTGAAGTACAGATCAACTCATCAAAACATTGGGTAAAGTGAAACCATGTGCATACCACCTTCCCAAGTCTAAAATATCTTTATCAGAACTTGTCGAATCCCATTATTTGTCAAAATAAAACAAAGAAGTTGGTCCAAGAGTACAGTTTAACCAGGTTTCACTGTCACAACGTCCAATCAGAGATAATATTATACAAAATTAGTATGCAGATAATCTATCTTTAACTATGCTTATACCATACCATTATAAGGTATGTCATTACTGATATCTTCATCAAGTAATACAGCTGTCTCGTAAGTCCAACATCTGGCCACATTTCTCTTTGTATAACCTCCACCTCCTAAAACTAGGGTTGGTAATCCATAATTCTTTACAATTTTTACACACTCCCTGTAACAAAATAAACAGTACATGAAAGAAATTGTAAATATAATTTAAATCAAAATATAAATAAATAGTACATGAAAGAAATTGTAATAATAATTTAAATCAAAATATAAATAAATAGTACATGAAAGAAATTGTGATAATAATTTAAATCAAAATATGAAATTATCTAGAATACAGAACTGAATAAAATTGTAAGAATTGCTTTTATCACATATTTATGCATAGTATATCGACTTTTGTAAATAGCATTTGTCCATCCATGCAAAGTAACAGTC
Organism: Modiolus philippinarum; assembly: GCA_002080025.1. Taxonomy (NCBI): domain Eukaryota; kingdom Metazoa; phylum Mollusca; class Bivalvia; order Mytilida; family Modiolidae; genus Modiolus; species Modiolus philippinarum. The sequence continues at coordinate 133,146 of MJUU01044187.1, read as the reverse complement.
ATAATGCCCTGCTGCGCACATTTTGATGACATCATAGCAAAGTGATGTTTATTACATACTTCATCATGTATTTACATTTGACTACAGATTCAAATAGAAAGCTAATTTGAAAAAATACAGTTCACATAATGGAAATGCTCATTTACATATATTGGACCATGGTGAAATACCAAAAAAAATGACATCAGATCAACAAGCTCTACTCTACAATCAATAGGTTTCTATTTAAAATTAGGATTGCATGTTCATAGCCCATTTTCCATATTGTCTCTGGTATTATTTATCAAATAGTTCATGGCAATGAAGGACATATAATAGTTTATAGAGCATGTGGTCACCCTTAAAATGGAATGAAGTGAAACTTAAGCCTCATAGCCAATGTGACAGTCTCCTGATGATACCAGGGCCGATGTGGAAAATGGCATGTTGTAATCATTATTTATCATATACTTAAAGGGAAAATTCGCAAAAAAACTAAAATTTGATATTATTTTCCTTTTGTATAAATGGGCATGTATACATGTATATTAATGTTTTATTCCAAAGGATAAGTCCATGAGATCGATATTTCAGTGCGACTAACTACGATCTGCCGGTTGCCATTTTGTCTTCATCTCGATACAGATTTCAAGAGATGTCTAATCACCTCAAAGATACCAAATAAGGGTGACCTGCAGTTGTCATCATGTACATTCTTTATCAATGTGAAGCATACGGGCATCTAACTTAATCATTTGTGCGACAAAAGTGTATTAAATACTTACCTATATCTTAAACCTGGGATATTATATTCGTCCCAGCTTAAACCAATATTGAATTAAAAAAATATTGTTTGAAAATATCTAAATGAAATGTGCAATGCGAAATTCTGGCCATATATAGTCGAGGACGTACAAGTCCTTGATATAGTATATACACTTTATTTTCTACCGAAGCAGGCTCCTTTAGAAATTATTGTACAGGTAAACATATTGTTCTTTAAATACCTGGGCGTCCAACAGCATACCTGTTTATTACCCCAATTAACAAACATGTAACTACCTGTGTCCATGTTAGAGAGATCGGAGTGTTTTATTGTTGTCTCTCTCTCTCCAATCCAGATACTTTATTCACAGAACTTTTGAAAATTGTATACAACAGAAATTAATTCCTCGGATGAATTCAGATTCATACGAATTCTGGGCAAAAGTAATATATATGACAACGTTTATCCACAACACGGATATTGCAAGGAAAGGCACAAAATTTTGTCAATCTATCCCAATCATCTTCAGCCCATATTCCTATTCAAATATGCGTGCAGTGCTAACTTTACTTTCATTGGTATATAACTTGTATATCAAACAAATAACATTATTTTTTTTCTATATCTCCCATTTTCATAGCATTTTATGTATTTCCAATATACGTATCTTTCGACACATTTATGAATGATTTTAACAGAATGTTTCTTGTGGAATTTGTGCTCTCCCCCATCAAAACACATATATTTTTTTCACTGGCCGGGGTTGAACATGAATACGGTGCAAGTATCAAAACCTACAATTTTCTTATTTTAGATGTGTATTCCGTGTTTTCCCGGCACATTTTCGTAATGCAATCTTAAATTTTTGAATTTTTATTCCCCGTGACAGCAACAAACACTCGGTAATGGCATTGACACGCATTTGAAACATTTGCACCAATATGTCGTATTCTGATGTGGGTTATTCAAGATTTCCTTTTTTTACTAGCATGGCTGCTCTTCCTCAATTGACATAATTATTCTCAGTGTATTCAGATTCAAACTGATATACAGCTTGTTCGTACCTGCGATCATGCACAGTATATACAATGCAATGTATAGTCCCTGCTGCGAGGTCAAAAAGACTATTCTATCGCTGTAAAACTATATCAATCTCATTGCACAAGGACAGAGACGTCTCTGCACTAGTTTAAAATATTAATCATGCAAAATATTGCGATGATCTGCCGTTTTTTTTATTCCCTTTGTAACCTTTTTTTCCGATGTATCCGCAATTTGAATAAATTATAATGATAATTACAAATTTTATTTAATTCGCCTAAAAACACATTAATTATCATTGATATGTTTGCGTTGAAATAATTACCCTGTCGTTAATTCAATGAGGCCCATTTTTTTATTGTCTTAGCTCTACAAATTAGTGTAATTAACGTAACACACAAACTCCGGATTTTACCTTTAGGGCATGACACAGGTAATATTTTGACAAGCTACACGTGTCTGCATATTTGGTGTTAATTAGAGTATTGACTTTCACATTTGTGACACATGGGCAAGTGATTGGTGTGTGTGGACATGATAATTTAATTTTGGCTATGGACATGATAATAACGATACAAGCAGAAATAAACTATTTTAGTTTTATTAACTTGTTTTGGAAAATTATTCCGCTTTCGATATTTCTTCAATGGATTGATTTTGCAAGCTGAAACATGCATCCTTAACCTATTGTTTTATAATCATTCTATTGATAGAAAATGTACAACTTGGACTTATAAATAATAAATCCCGATAAAAGGCAGCATGCATGTCTTTGTTTTTCTTATGCTGTTAGGTAATTAGTGAAGTCACACCAGCGCTTTAATTACCGACAACAACAGTGATATGATTAGGGTTTAAAATGACACAGTGAAGTGGAAGATCTAGCCGGGTGACGTCACTCGGCTAACATTTGAAGGATAAATTATCGTTTTTCTCTGCTACCCTTTCGAATTTTTACAAAAAAACTTGGCCAATACGTTTAAAATGTTATAAAGAACAAATTAAGGCCATGTGTAAAATTTAGTGAATTTTCCCTTTAAGACTAAATAGAAGCTACTTTTCACCCTAAAATAAATTATGTGTTTTATAATGAAAATCACTAGAAGAACGGGTTTAAAAGCCGTGATTTTACAGTTAGTGGGCTGATAAAGCTCTATCACGCTTACTTCCGGAATTTATTACATGCTTCTTCGTCACTTCTCGGACACTTTATCAAATGCGACTTCGGACGATTCCGTGAAATATTTTGACATCAAAGTATAAATTCTTATATGACATTCCGGATTGAACCAATTAAGCCGAAGTTTAATCCGTTCATCCCGTCTTGCCCTTTTACTTAGAATTCGCCTTTTAATGAAGTTTTTTTGCTGAAAAAAAACAAACTAACTTACATTGTCGGGAAATATCATATTTGTACTGCGCAGCGAAACATACTCCGTAAACATTGCAATTCTCAAGGTCTTCAAAAAAATTATATTTTTAGGATAAAGTGCATACCTGCGTTATCAAGATATTTTTTCAGTCGGCAATTTTTATTACAGTTGAAGTATATGATAAAAACATCATTACATGTCATTTTCCATATCACGTCCTTCATCAGCTCTCGGTCATATATCATCCCTCGAGCCTGACGGCTCTCGGGCTGATATTTAGACCTAGGGCTGATAAAGGGCGTGATATGAAAAATGCCATGTAATAATCTATATTTATCACATATTTATGCAGAATACATAGACCTTTGCATATGCGATAAATGTATGTTTGTCCATCCATATCACTGCCCGGGCAAATAACCGGTTATCATGCACTAGTGCACACATTTTGATGACGTTGTAATAGTGTGACGTTAATAATATACTTCAGCATGTATTTAGGTTTTACAACAGATTCAAATAGAAAACCAATTTGAAGGGAAAAAAACATGGTTCAGATGGTGAAAATGCGCATTTATTTGATTACCGTATAGCAGGTAATTTTCACGGCTGCCAAATTTCGCGATTCGTTCCCAGAGGAGGAGTATTTTAGCAGTCATTAATTTTCGCAAATGGAAAATTGTGCAATGGAAAGACATGTATAAAAATATACTGACTTTAATTTCTCTAGTTTTTATTTTCGCTCTTCGAAAAACCTCACGAATAAAGCGAAAATTAGAACCTCGCGAACATTAACAGATATCCGGTAATTTGAAGACGATGTCAAACATTAAATATCTAATACAGACTAGCAGCGAAAACATATGATGATCCACTCTCCTATTTTCGTTTTTTTAATTCCTGCCAAATAACCCTTTAATAGCACACATCAGAATTTTTCCTTTTTGTTGTTGAAAATTAAGACTGCTTGATTAAAATATGTGACAAATAGCCAAATTGTTACATGTCATTTCCATATCACTCTGATATTATTTATTTCAGAAAAATATTATTGTTATATCAAAGTTAATACATGTGTTCATTGTAATTAAAGAGGCCTTTTAATATGATTTTATTATTTATGAATATTACATTAAATATGTGATAAATTAATTATAACATGCCCTTTTTCATATCGGCCCTGGTATCATCCCTCGACCCATATTGGCCCTCAGCTGACCCCTCGAGGCCGATATGACAGTCTCTGGATGATACCAGGTCCGATATGGAAAAGGGCATGTTATAATCTCTATTTATCAAAGGTCTTCAGAATTGAATTCTGTAAGAAGTAATCACTAGTTAGTGTTGTAACTTCAATAATATACATACCCATGACCTTTGATACTCAAGTTAAAACATCCTAGTCTGTCACTACCTAATGAGTCTGCTCCACACTAAAAAAGAAATTCAGATATTTTTAACTAAACACTAAAGATTTATATGACCCTAGATAATTGGTCATCATAGATAATAGAAAAATATATAATTCTTTGTTTAACAAGGACTAAGGCATTCAAAACCACAGCTAAGCTACTTGCCCTTTAGTTTTAATTTGATAGTAAAATTAGTAGGGTTTAGATTTGGGATGAAATTATCAGCTTGAAGCTTTATCATTACCTAGAATATAATCATCAATTGAAGAAAGATCATTCCGTCAACCTTAAAAAGAATTATGGCAGATTTCCTGGATCATTAACATATTTTATTTGCAATTCATCAATGAATATACCTATATTCCTCTGGTAAGACCTGTAAGAACTCCTTCTAAACTCCTGTCTTTTGTTTGTTAATCAATTACTCAATGTTCTATAGAATTCTATTGTATACCAATTGTCATCACTGGAGTATCAAGGTAAACCCTTAAGGCAGTACAAATTGGTATACGATAGAATTCTTCAGAACTTTTGATTAGTTGGTTAAAGACAGAAAACAGAGTTTTGAAGGAGTTCTTATAGGTGTTACTAGAGGAACATAGGTATATTGATTGATGAATTGCAAATAAAACATGTTAATGATCCAGAAAATCCACTTTAAATAAGCTTAAGTCAGCCACAGATCTGAAGCTTCAATGCAAACCTGAACCTGAGAATGACAAGATGAGGGGCAAAACTGTGCATCCACAACCACCTCATAAAGCAATAGGATAACAATATTTCATCCACCTCTTAAAGCAATAGGATAACAATATTTCATGTGAATATTGTAAAAACTTCTTCTTGGCATCTGACAAAAATAGTAATGTTGCATTATATGATACCCCGCCATGCTTGACAAAATTTTTAAGTTAAAAGGGGCGTAACTCCAGTGTAACGCTGAACCCAAAATTATACTTGGCCTGTGTTTTGTGGTAAACAATTTACATACCAAGTTAGAAGACAGTATATAACATTTCATTCACAAGTTATGAGTATGAAACCCTAAAATTCGCAAAATTTCAAAGTTTCAAGGGGCATAACTCCAGACCTTGGACCTCTGAACCCAAAATTGAACTTGACCTGAATTTTGTGGTAAACAACTTGCATACCAAGTTTGAAGACCTGGTGTTATTTCTTTCACAAGTTATCAGTCAGAAACTATGGGGACGGACACACGACTGAGGGTATCATATTATACCTCGCCACTTCGTGTGGGGGGTAAAACCAGAGGCTCCCAGGAGCCTGTATCGCTCACCTGGTTTTCAGTTGCCACAATCAAGGTAACAATGTAAGTTATACAGTTGATCTTCAGTTTCTCAAACTTTCGTACGTCCAACACCTCCAATATCTTGAACTGTTTTTAAAGTCTGATCATGTTTTATTATATTTCTTTGTTGGGATTTTTCGATAAAAAACGTTCTTGCTAATGACCACTTTCGACACGATTTGAAGTCGAAATGTCATTTTGAAAATGGCAGTCAACAAACAATTTTCAACATCCGTTTTGAAGTCGCAACATCAATATCTATTTGGAAATCAAATTTCTTTGAAATCGGACAATGTTGAACTTTCCCGTCTTTTTGGTAGCCATTTAAAATATGGCAGTCAGCGAACAATTTTTAACATCAGTTTTGAAGGAAACCAAATGTCATTGAAATCGGACAATGTTGAATTTTCCCGCCTTTTTGGCAGCCATTTTGAAAATTACTGTCAACGAACAATTTTCAACATCGGTTTTGAAAGTCGCAACATCAATATCTACTTGGAAATTTCATTGAAATCGGACAATGTTGAATTTTCCGGCCTTTTTTGGCGGCCATTTTGAAAATGGCGGTCAAGGAACAATTTTCAACATCGGTTTTGAACTCGCAACATAGAGATCTATTTGGAAACCAAATGTCATTGAAATCGGTCAATGTTGAATTTTCCC
>MJUU01044187.1:87052-115873 GCA_002080025.1 Modiolus philippinarum | reverse complement strand
TGAAAATTTTACGGAAAAGGGGCAATAACTCCAAGACGGGTAAACGGATATTCTCCAAAATTGCAGGGCAGGTAGATCTCATCATGCTGATCATTTTATCCCCCATGTCAGAATTTTGATATCTGTAATGGTTTTCGAGTAATTTGCAAAAAACAGCAATTTACCCCTATGTTCTATTTTTAGTAACAGCGGCCATGTTGTTTGATCTAGGGAAATAAAAATCATAAACTTGAAAGAGCATACCCTGGTGATGATTCAGACCAAGTTTGGTTAGTATTGGCCCAGTAGTTTCAGAGGAGAAGATCTTTGAATTAAAATTAACGGACGGACGGACGATGGACGGACGACGGACGCCGAGTGATGGCAAAAGCTCACATGGCCTTTGGCCAGGTGAGCTTAAAATCATTTCTCTTGTCAATCCATTAAATCCTGTGAAAGTACATTGTTCATGGGGTTCCAATATTCGTGGATTTCGTGGTTTAATAAATCACAAAATTAACTTACCAACAAAATGATATTTTCCTTACAGTCTTAATGCATAGAATACAAAAACCATGAATTTAAATACCCACGAAATAGTGATATTTATGAAACCACGAAAATTAAAGTCCACGAATAAAAGTACTTCCACAGTAGCTAGTAAATCTGAGAGCTTATTAACAAAACCTCCATTGACTTACTGACCTTAGTTGCTAACGTGAATGTTTCTATTAGCAACTATGGATGCAGAATCTAACAGAGGTTTTTTTTTTTAAATGAACTTCATTTTTTGCCAATGACATGTCATTTGTTATGGTAATTTACCTCAAATTTCTTTGCATGATGAAGACCACCTGACCAATTTACTGCAATATCACAATGCTGGAAAAAAAAAGAAAAAATTAAACAAAAATATTCATATATTGTATTACCGGTAACCCTTATTTTTTTTTACGTCAAATTAATTCATTTTCTGTATGCAAGACACTTCAACAAGCAGACTAGTGAGGACCCTGATTGATCTCTTACCTTAAAATATTTGGCATACTTAAATATAACAGTCCATGGCCTCAAAAAAGGTGCTACGAATGATCACTCATTTACACTGTATATACCGTAATATGTGTCTTATAGGTACAAGTCGATGTAAGATGCATCATGTTACAATTTTAACTAGCCCAAAGCTGATCTTAATAGTCACAGGTGTAGTGCTGGTGGCAAACAGCACAGACTGAAATATCAAAGCTAACTACAAATGATTCTGAAGTATTCTAATGAATACACCATAGTTTTCAATTTTAACTTACATTATTGTTCAGCTTAACAGTCTCCTCTAACAAGAGCTTAACAGCCCCTTCTTGTGAGGCTCTTAACTTACATTATTGTTCAGCTGCCTCCAGCAAGGCTCTTAAATTATTGTTCAGCTTTTTAGCCCCTTTAGTGAGCTCTTTACTTACATTATTGTTCACTTTAATTGTTCCCTTTGGTGAGGCTCTTAACCTACATTATAGCTCCCTCTAGAAAGGCTACTAACTTACATTATTGTTCAGTTTGATAGCTATCTTTAATGAGGCTCTTTACTTACATTACTGTTCAGCTTTATAACCACAGTGCCTCTATTGAGGCTCTTTACTTACATAATTGTTCGGCTTTATAGCCCCTCTAGTGAGGCTCTTAACTTACATTACTGTTCAGCTTTATAGCCCCCTCTATTGAGGCTCCTGTGCACACTGATTTAACTTACATTATTGTTTAACTTTATAGCTCCCCTAGTGAGGCTCCCTTGTACACTGATTTAACATACATTATTGTTTATAGCTCCCTCTAGTGAGGCTCCCTTGTACACTGATTTAACTTACATTATTGTTCAGCTTTATAGCTCCCTCTAGTGAGGCTCCCTTGTACACTGATTTAACATACATTATTGTTTATAGCTCCCTCTAGTGAGGCTCCCTTGTACATTAATTTAACTTACATTATTGTTCAGCTTTATAGCTCCCTCTAGAGAGGCTCCTGTGTACATTGAACAGAAATCAAACATGCCATCAAAAACAGGGCTGAAAAAAAATGTATTACATTTATTATATAAACTGAAATCATGAGAAACTGTGGCTGGTGAGATATCTCTTTTACATTTCTTTAAAATAGACGTTTCATCATTTTGAATGAAAGATAAATTTTTATAGACTTCACTTATTAAAGAACTTAAATTTGAGATACAGATTTTTTTTTTCAAAACATAATGTTATACATAACCATATACTGACATCTGAAACAATCCAACCTTTTAAACTTGGAAATTTTTTATATTGTAATGCTTTTTAAAAATGTAAAAATTATACAACAAATGATCAAAGATCATGAATTGTGCACAATATTCAATAGGATTGACATTCATGAATGTGCAAATACATGTATGTTTTACATATTTTGATAACTGTAATTCACAATTAGCTATTACACCAAAAACACTCTGTCTGAAGTTAACACTGTACTGCAAAGCAATAGGGCCTGTAAGTTGCGTTCAATTTTGGACCTTACAGGATCAAAAATTGTACCCGGAAGTTACATTTCAAACAAAAACATATGACGTTTCAAACAAAAATGTGAACGTCTTAATCCTGCTGGGTCATATTTTGGCGGCAAACATTTTCTAATTGCCTGTTTATCGTGGATTCTCATGAGTCACATGACAAGACTTACATTACCCATTCTGTTATATAATCTTACCAGTCATCTCCAACATTAAACATACTAAGTTGTTTGGTAAACTGCTGAACATTCTGTGGTGTTACTCTCTGTAGAAAGTCTATATATTCATCTGAATGAAACCGACACATGTCATGGGCTGATGCTCTATATGGCCTATAAATCTGAAACAATACACAAGACATGGACTAATATTTGCATGTTCTAAATTTTTGAAAATTTAAAGTTTACACAAAACACAGAATTATATCTGAATTGTCTATTAGCTGAACAATAAATATTAATGAAGGGTCTATACATGTATATCTAAAACACTTGAATACCACAAAGATGGATTCCATCTCTTTTGGGCTCTCAGAACAGGAATATGACCTTGAGTTCAAATCTAGGTCATGTTTTACTAACCAAGGTTAGTGACACATCTCCTTAAAATGACTAATATCAACACAATATACTAATATCAAGATATCAAATACCATATACCTATTTTAAAAGACAAATATATAGTCCTGACATGATTTTGTCATTGAGGAAGCAATTTGACCTTGAGAACAAAACCCAAGGTAAATGGTTCCAGACACATTACCCTAAATTTAAAGTTACATGTATATATCAAAATGTAAAATATCACAAGACTGCTTCTAAAATCAAACTAAAAAATATGTTTACAATTTAATTTGGTTTTATGCATTTTAAATGTTTTTTGAAATTGTGGATTTCCTATGTTTGGGTTCAAGTGCTGTTGATGGGGAATAAATTTCTGAAATGGCCATACAGCTCATTAAAATTTATCACAGTTGGAGTTAACATATGTGCTATGGTCTCATGTTCATTTACTCCATATCCTTTCACAAAATATTACAAGACATTATTGCCTTCAAGGTGTGTGATCTGGATGTACACATAAGAACAATAAAGGGCTATGCCGAGCGCAGCATGATAGACCACAGCATGCCGACCACTGAAATATAAACAAGTGTTAACTTAAACGAATATGGACACAGTAATTTGCTGGACACAATAAGGACCTTGACACATAAATTAACTGGACACAAACTAGTGAAAATCAATATTAGCCCTTTTAATCCCTTATTAATAGGATATCCTAAGAGCTAAGAAAAATCTGATTTCACATCTTTTTGAAATATTGCAATTTGGCCCCTTTGACCCTTTATACATATAGCTTGGAAACTGTAAGAGCTATGCAAAATCTATTGCCATGGTACTGAAAGCTTACAATGAGAATAATCCAAAGAAAAAAATCTCATCAAAATCTGATGAAAAATGAAGATTTCACATATTTCTAATAATTGCAATTTTGGCCTCTTTGACCCCTTATAGCTCGGAAATGGTAAGTGCTACAAAAAATCTGTTCACATAATACAGAAAGCTTACAATGAGAGGAATAAAAAAAAAAAATAAAGGGCTACGCGGAGCGCAGCATGATACGACCGCAGCATATCGACCACTGAAATTTCAACAAGTGCAATATAAAGTGAATGCGGACACAGTAAAGAGCTTGACACAGTAACTAGATGGACACAATAAGGAGACTGATACAACAATTAGTTGGACACAAACTAGGAAAAAAAACATCTAAATCCAGTGAGAAATAAAGATTTTACATATATTTTGCCAAAATTGTGAAAATTGCAATTTTTTTTTACACCTTTGACACCTTACAGCTTGCAATTGGTAAGAGATATGCAAAAACTGTTGAAATACTACTGAAAGCTTAAGACCAGAGGAATTTAAAGAAAAAAATCCCATCCAAATCCGATGAAAAATAAAAATTTAATGTAATCTGCACATTTGCAATTTTGAACCCATTTGGCCCCTCATAGGTCGGAAAGGAAACATGTTATCAAATATCTAATAGTTTAGCACCATATTAATTTTTCATACGGAATCCATTGAAAAAAACTGCATCGAAATCGGACTAGAAATAAAAAAATAAAATTGTTGTGATTCGCCCCTTTTGGGCCCCATTTATCTCATAAACGGTACATGGGACGTGAAATCCGTTGCATACTGCTGATTGGAAATTTCCCCAGGAGCACACTGAAAGAAACCCCATCAAAATCTGATGAATAATAAAAATTCTACAGCCAATTACATGAATACACCCAATTTTGCCCTTTTTGGCCCCTTTTTTAAAACCCGGACGATGACGACAATGAAAACGCCATACCACTATATGACCTCAAATTTTTTGCGGTCGTATAAAAATTCCACCAAAATCTGATGAAAAATAAAAAAATAAAAAATTTAGGTTATCTGCATGCTTGCGATTTTGGCCCCGTTGGGCCCCTCATAGCTTGAAAAGAAACAAGTTATCAAAAATCTGATGGTGCAGCACTAGTTTATTTTTCATAAGGAATCCATTGCAAAAAACTGCATCAAAATCGGACTTCAAATAAAAAAAAATAAAATTTTTGAAATTTGCCCTTTTTGGGCCCCATTTATCTCGTAAGCCATATATGCCACATGAAATCCGTTGCATAGTCCTGATTGGAAATTTTCTAAGGAGTACACTGAAAGAAACCCCATCAAAATCTGATAAATAATAAACATTCTACAGTCAAATATGTGAAAACATCAAATTTTGCCCTTTTTGGCCCCTTTTTTTAGAAACGGGAGGGATCACAAAACCCAAAACCAATCATAGCATTTCTTTTGTGCCAAGGAACATTTTCTTAAATTTTCAGAAGGATTGACCAAAATAAAAGTGTCTACAGACGACAACGATGACAGCACCATACCATTATACGACCACAAATTTTTTGCGGTTGTATAAAAACTGCATTTCAAATATCAAGTAGTTTGGACTATTGGTCCATTCTGTGCTAACAGCTTGTAAACTTATTGCCCCTCCATGACTGAGGGGTCATGGCAATCATCTGTAAGAGTAAAGGGTTGTACTCATAAAGAAGCATATGTCAAATATCAAACTGTTAGGATTATACTGGTTCCGGCTAGAACAACTACTTGCAAAAACCTTAATGTCCTACAAATAAAATTTAAAGTTGAAAAACAGGAAGTAGTTGTTTAGTATAACTAAACATTATGTATACTTGTAGACCACATTATGAAGCAAGTTACCAAATATCAAGTAGCTGTGGTAACTGCACAGAAAGCTAATGTATGACAAAAAAGTTAACATCTAAATCAAAGTTCGGAGGACTGAGCTATTACTTGGTTTAAAATATTGAAGAATAAAAAGCCTGACCATGTTTTAAATTACATATACCCTGCTTACAGTAATCTATTTCTTATCTAAGTACAGATGTACAATCAATAGTAATACAAACCTTCATTTTCTCATGTAAGCCATAATGAAGAACTAGACAGTGTGTCAGAGCAATACGATGTGGTTTCATCGGATGTCCTGGGCCTGAAAAAGTTTTTTTTTAAATTGAATGCTTCATAACATGTTATATTTTACCTTTAGTATTACTTTATTTTCAAATAACATATATGAACATCAATATTTGGATCAAGCAAAATTAGCAAATACAACATAGCATTATACAAAATTACAGCAAACATACGACACAAATTACTAATACATTGCTGGATAATAATATGTCACATCTTGCATATAGTGTGGACTTGAAAAACACCTTTTCTGCATGAGATCACCAGAGGACTAATTCTGGCCAAGTTAGGTGCCAATTGGCTCAGCAGTTTCAAAGGAGAAGATCTTTGAATGTGTTTTTCCTGTGGGGTCCACTGTGAAACCATGTTTCCCACTGGTGGCCATCTTGGATATAGTGTGGACCTGAAAATACCTTTTTTTGCAGGGGACCACCAAAGGACTATTGTGGCCAAGTACAATGTATGTTTCCAATATTAATTAATTTTTGGTCCAATAGTTTCAGAGGAAAAGATCTTTGAATGAAAAGTTTACACAAAGTGCTGGCAAAAACTCACCCTGGCTCTATAGCCAGTTGAGCTAAAAACCTGGGTCATTCACTTTCTATTGGGTTGTGGGGAGATTCTGACAAACAGGGTTTTTTTCATATTTTTGTCTACGATGGGGTATGTTATTTGAAATTTTCCTCCAAAATCCAGTCTCTAATGGGGATATAATATTTTAACTACCGGGTAAGAACATTCTACCATGGGTTTTAATGGGATCTCAGTCATGACCTGTCAGCATGTTTAGTGTCTCTCATTTTAGAGCTTATATGGTGTTTAATTATTAGCATGGGCTCTGTATGTGGTCTATAGCATGCATGTTTACTACTTGACAGGTATTTATACTTGATTATTAATATTATATTGGAATATTTCTCATAAACTTTTCAATTTCTTGTTTTTTTGCAGATGGCATCATGGTCTACAATGGGGTTGTCATGGTTGTAACTTATATATAAGTCTACATGTACAGTGGCAGAATAGAAGAATTTCCAATTTCGTTATATGAATGAATTGCCCGGATTGACCTGGGGTCAATCGGAGTAAATTGCGTCACATAACATTGTGACATCCGAAAATCTATATTGTGATGTCAAAAATTTCCGGTGAAATTCACCAATTGGAAACTCGTCTATAATCAACCTATCGATGGCGACCGCTATTCGGTAGAAGTAGAAGTACAATTGGGTTCAAATTTATTAAACTTTGTGTGGGCTTCATATTTCAACTTGAAATGAAATATTGATAGAATTTCCTACTCCTGTGTTCGAAGTTGCAATCCGTCATAGCCAAATAGGCTACAGCCACAGGGGCCTGTAGCAATATTTACTGTAAGAAATGCATGCATATCGATTTATAGATACCATAATGTAACCATCAGTCCACTACGTTCCTGTGAGGGTTACGACTCCGTCCCATTACCCGTAATGGAGCAGGCCCGGTGTGATTCACACCGGGCAAAATTGAGCTTACCAGACCCCTGATTGTAATAAATCCTCAAATTAACATTTTCCTCCATTTTCAATATGAAATAAGCATATTTTTTCATATGACAAGTGTTTTACATCGCATTGAAAATCTGAAGCGAAGGTTTTGAAAAGTAAATTGCTGGTTTGTCAGAGATTAATGAATGACATCATAAAATGCTGCCACGGATTCTGCAAATCAATGTTGGTTATCGACAGGAATTTAACATTGATATAATCCAGAGATGTCCGTAATTGGTTTTAAAATCCTACATCAGATCACATTCTTCAAAATAAATTTCAAAATGGCCGAAACTTGGAGAACAATTCTGAAATCGTGTTTCAAAAAAGAATGTTTTGAGCCACTTCAGGAGATATTTGCACAAAAATATAAGATTCATAAGCAGTAAAAATTGATAATGCTTTATATATATCAGTAGGTATTTCACATGCAAATTGAAATTTATTTTGCTCCATTACGACCAAGTCGTAACCCTCACGGGAACGTAGTGGAGGTTACGTTATCGTATCTAATCGAGATAGTGGGCGGTTTACAATGTGGAATACACATTGTAAACGGCCCACTATCTCGATATTCATACATTTCTTATCGTTAATATTGCTACAGGCCCCTGTGCTACAGCTTGAGAATGATTTAGAGACATTTCGGCCCTAAAACACTTCGGCCAGATGTAATTTCGGCCATGTGTAATTTCGGACTTGGAAGTTTCGGCCCTGTCATTAGTAGGTGCTAGAAAGTGTTACAAATCTGTAAAACTTGCTGGCGAATGGTATAAAAAAATTACTTTTTATGATCCTATTTTAAGGTTAGTGGGGCTATGATTACCGATAAAAAGATACTTATGAAGGGTACCCACTGCTGATACTAGACCGGGAAAGTTTGGTCATATCACATTGAATATATTTATCTTGGACAAAAACTGGCTGTTATGTGTTTTACTCAAATAAATACAATGTGTACTCATTTATTTTGATGATTTTTGATGGATTGAATGAACTTTTCCTCAACAATGGCGTATCTTGTGGGCCCAAGACTATACAGTTATTTTTCCTTAGGGTTGTATGTTAACGTTTTCAAGGTTTGAACGAAACCAATGTTGCCAAAATTAATGACATTATATTATCCAACTGCAAAATTACATCAGTAAGACACACGGTAACAGGTGAAATGGCCCTACAGAAAAATCGCCCCAGTAAAAATCGCCCAACCATTTTGAAAACTCGCCCCATCGAGATAACCAAAAAACAAATCGCCCCACTTTTCTGACAAAATCGCCCCACTTTAAGTGTCAATTTGCCCAATGGAGAAATATATTATTTTTTGTATTTTCTCGTGTATTTTTATTGCCTTTATGATATATTATCTCTACTGTTTCTTTTGAAATGCTGCTATTAACAAACAATTAATACTTCAAAGGGGTTAATAAACTACTCATCAGCCACAAATTTAGCACACTTTAAACACAATTACATTAATTAAACTTTCGTTTCTTTTCTAATTACGTTAATTTCTGTTGTTAACAATGAAATGCTATTTCTGTGTGGAAACGCAACAATGTACCCAAAGCCACGTTATCTTACCCAAGCTGACTATGAAGAAGGAGAAAAAGGATGTTTTATTGTCCATTAGAATGGGCCCATGATAAACATAAGGCCAAACAAAAAATATGTGTGTTTTTGGTAGTTCGACCGACCCTATTTTTTAGATGCCAACCCTAGAACTTTTTATTGATTCTCAACATTGACAACAGAACATTTTTTGTTAATTATGACGTTATAATAGATAACCATACTTGTACATTAACTGAACCCACACTTGTACTTCAGGGGCGATTTATTGTACCATTGTATCCTGATGACGGTGGCCTAGCCACCGAAACATGTCGATGTAAATAAAGTTATCAGCAATCTTTTGAAGTGTTGTTGTGTCATCAAAGGTATTATAATCATAATTCTATTACACAACCCTGCATACCTTCTTGGTATCCACTTCAGGAGGTTCTTACGAAATTAGACTAACCAGGCGTTGGTTCACTTAGCGAATATAATTTCATAAAAAAGAAGTTCTACATTGTTATCAACGGACCCTATTTTGATACAGGCCTCTTTAAATTGATAAGTTTATTTGATAACATGCTTCCGCTGGTACGGAAAGTTAATAAAATAGACATTTAAACTTTTTATTTGGTTCAAAAGACATTCAAATAGATAAAAATCAAGAAATATGCCAAGTTTCTTCCAAAACACAGGTAGCAAGACACAGTTTCGTAAATTTTGCGAGTTGGCTTTTCCAAGATGATTACATCATCTATGGGATTCCCTGCTATTTTAAGATCCTAACATTGAAAATGTCAACTTTTTTTATATTTATGTTTAGAGTTGGACATAAAGATAAAATTAATAGATAATTGAAGTCAGAGCTTAATTTCAAATTTTATTTTGTGTCAACTTTGTGCAGGGGAGACAATTAGATGAATACTGTAGTTTGCCATGTGCTAAATTTTGAACTCAGCTGCCAGGCAAAATAGCAGCTTTCAGAGCTGGTGAACGTACCCTAAAACCATACTTAAAAGAAAGAAGAAATCATGTTCTTTGCAATGATGTCAATTTCAATGGTAATTTCTGCACCAGTATTGCTGAAATTTTTGGCTCAACATGGCCTGATTTGGTGCAATTTTCAGTGAGATTTACCATTTTGTCCACATTTGTAATCATCCCAGTTTGCATGTACCATAGTGAATTTTATTAATATTTTTAAATATCATGAAACTTGAGATTTTAAGCTTTCCATTGGTATATAGATGTCTATATACAATTTATATACAATTTTATACATATCATATAAAGGAGGGGGTAACTTTTATTGACTTGTTCATAATGACGTCACACAAAATAACTGTGTTCTGCATCCACAATGCAAATGGCAGGACTTCCGGTTTGTAGGATTAATTTTGGAATGGACTTGGGAATGACCCGACTTTTTTCTGGATTTTGTTGACGATGCCTGAAAAAAAAAAGATCCCCAACTTACCGACCCTAATTTTTTTCAGCAGACTACAGTAAACACACATATTTTTCTTTTTGGCCTAATAAATAAACAAAGTAAAACAGAATACAATGTAACAGAACAGAACAGAATTTTTATTTGGTTTAAAATGTAACATGACTATGCAAGTATATAAAGCTACAGATCCCCATTCCTTCATTAAACACAATGGCAAGCGACTGCATACAGTGTAAAACTGTAGTCTGTCCGCGTCAAGAAGCAGTTCAGTGTGATGGCTGTGACCATTGGCAGCACAGAACCAAGGATGTATATTTAGTGTATGTAAGTATATACGTCAGTCAAGTACCTAACCTGTATGAGTTATAACAGAATAATAACATGCATGTGTTATTACAGATGTTGTTTTGAGTTATCTGCTCTTTATTCCTAAATTCTGTAATAACATATGTATGTAGCAACCTAAAATATATTACCTTTTTTGGTCACTTGGGAATTGCTTAGACCTTTACACAGAAACTAATTATTTAGCCAGGATAAATCAGTTTTCAATTAAGTTAAAACATTTTTGATGAACCATGGTTAATAAATGAGAACAGGCTCTAAAATGATATAACTTTAGTTGTAATAACAATGCTTAGTTATTACAGGCATATGACTTAAATATTTATTAGTTTATTAGACACTTGGGAATTACTAAGAAACTTGTGCAGAACCTATTGATATGCTTTGATTTTCATACATTACTATAAATAAAAATGTAATTTGATTAGGCATTATTCTGGTCTGAGGAAAACACTTTTAAGTGATGCAGAGTAGCTGTAATAACACCCTTCTATTATTACAGGCATACTTTTCCTGTAATAACATATGTATATTTTGCAATATTGGCAAACTATGAAAAGTCCTATGATTTTAACTCCTAGCATGCTGATAGACAATAATGGTAATAATAAAATGGTATACATTTATAACAAAACTATGACTGCATAATACCTATTTGAAACATGTAACATACATATGTTATCAATTTTTCCCTTAGTAATAACACATGCATGTTATTTTTCTGTAATAACTCATACAGGTTAGGTACTTGACTGTACGTCCTTGACAGAACGTGTTGGACCGGTATCAGTAGAGAGCAATACAAAGGCAACGAGACCCTGACGTGGTATTGTGATGACTGCCAGCCTAGACAAAATACAGCAAATGGCGAAAGTACCAGACTCTCGTTCCACCTGCCAGCAGACATTACCGACACAAACCCTGACCATTCACAAGCAGACCAACCAGATTGTCTTCATTGTCAACATAAGGAGACCTAAGGAGTGGAGCTAATTTGACATTGGAGGGCAATTTTTACAACTTCAGTATGTTATACCATGATAAGACACATTTTGGGAGTGGGGCGATTTTGACATCAAAGGGACTTTTTTTCACAACCTCAGTGTGTTATAGCATAAAAGACACATCTTGAAAGTGGGGCGATTTTGATAATGAGTGGGGAGAATTTGACATTGATGGGGTGATTTTTACTACTTCAGTGTTTTATCGTCAATCTGACATTATTTAAAAGTGGGGTGATTTTAACATTAGTGGGGCGATTTCTAAAACAGTATATACACATTTTGGAAGTGGGGTGATTTTGAATAATAGTGGGGGCGATTTTTACTTGGGCGATATTTCTGTGGGGCGATTTGACATGAATTCAGACACACGCATGTGAGATGTCATGATTCATTTATTATCAAAAGTCACAGACTGTATCCATTAGTCGATTTAAAAAGCCCTTCGGAGCTAATGTTCTATAAAATAAAGCCCCTTGACTTTGACTATTAGCATACGATGGCCGAAGTTACAACAAGGCCGAAACGTCCTGCTACCTTGAGAATTCGCGAACTTATCATTCGAATTTATACATCTATGCGTTGTTCTGACCAATTTGAACTTACCATAGTGAAAATTTCCAACATCTGGATCGTAAAAGTATGCAATATTTGAGTTAGATGACATTATTTCGAAGGCATACTCGAAGCTGTCAACATTGTTATTTTCAAGCCTCCGGAACAAAAGAACATTTTATTGAGATATGACTAAAAACCAATCTGCTTTCATGTCTTATAACGTCCAAAAATACGTTATATAAATGCCATAGACATTCAATGTAAATGTGCTTAAGCAATAAAAAAATGTATTGTATTGCATAAAACAGACAGAGTAAGAATATTTGTGTAGCTATTGTACAAGAAGAACAACGAAATAAAAATATGAAATAAAATAAGGCACTGACTACAATTACATGGAAAAGTAATCCCAAGAAAAATAATCATTTTTACTTGAGACCGGAACCGGGACTTATAACGGAACCTTCACCGGATACGGATCTGTTTTAATTGAAGTGACAATAATTGAAAAAATTCATTGTTACCTGGCGTTAAATTTTGTTACCTGACAAGAAATTTTTCATCACGGGACAATGAAAAGTTCATTTGATATTGATAGATATAGTTTATACAACGAGAACTAAGATGATTATGAAATTTCTTACATCGACTTAAATAAATATTGCAAAATTTGGAAACGAGGCTTGCCGAGTTTTCAAACATTTGAAAATTTATTTAACAAGATGTGAGAAATTTTACAATTAACGTGTTTAAGTTGTAGAAAATGTTTCTCTAATAACATAATGTAAAACACCGAGGATTATGGTCCGAATAGATTTGGCGAGAAACTTTACGCGAGTTGGTCTCTCACTAGAGATGAGAAATATTTTTACCACACCGGTCAAGCGTTGTTTAAATTTTCTAGAAATTAGAGAAAAACAGTATCTATGCAATCAGTACAAAACTATGACATTTCATGGATTAAAGCTTCATTTTGGGTTTTACCAGTAATAGACCATTTCACGATTATTGCAGCCATGTTGAAAGGGGGCAGATTTTCTGGAAAGAGGGGGATAGGGCATAAAAGTGTAGGAAAGTATGTGTATGTTACTATGCAAAGGTCCTGTAATCATGATAATTTCCCGCATTTTTTAGCCATTTCTACATCTTTTCTGAAAATTTGCTCATAAATTTAAAGCAATATTTAAAAAAATCGATATTACATTTTACAATGTAATATGTAAATGAATAATTTCAGGTAACAATAAGAAAAAAAAAATACTGTTACTTCATTCAAAACAGATCCGCATCCGGTGAATGTTCTAAAATTAGTTCCTGTTCCGGTCTCATGTATCAAGAATTATTTTTCTTATGATTGCTTTTCCAGGTAAATCCAGGTAAGCGTAGCATGTGGAGTCATTGTGACAGGTCATAACCCTCCATTTGGGTCCAAAGTACGACATAAATTAGAGATGAAGTCCAGGGTCCATTTTCGATTTTTTAATT
Organism: Modiolus philippinarum; assembly: GCA_002080025.1. Classification (NCBI taxonomy): domain Eukaryota; kingdom Metazoa; phylum Mollusca; class Bivalvia; order Mytilida; family Modiolidae; genus Modiolus; species Modiolus philippinarum. Next base: position 101,885 of record MJUU01044187.1, on the reverse strand, counting down.
TACTTTTTTAAATAACAGAATGCTTCGAATTTTAAGTCCATGGACTCCTGAGCCAAGAATTGGGGTTATACCAGTCCAGAGTCCTGAATCCAGAATGGGGATTATACCTTCTTGTGATTTTTACTCCATATTCATTTCAGTTACATCTATCCGGACCCATTTTATCCGATTGCAATACCGGGTTAAGGTGGCTCACTCATCATATTTTTAATTTGTGTTAGATTTTCGGAATTCCTCTGGTTTTATCCAGTTCTATGGCGCAAAGAATTTTACACACGGACCCCCACTTTTTATTTCATGAATATTTTCTATAGGTCATATTAAGACACCTGACAAGTTTTCATAAAATCTTAATTTAACTTTCTAAATTTTAGACAAAAAATAGTCCTGATGTTGAATTAAGGGAAAATCTAGAGGAATCCTTTTGCCGCTAAATTTTTTTAATGTCTTGTATCGCCGTAAAAAGCACACCGACCTATATATTTCTTTTTACCATTTCATTTAGTCTACAATTCTTAATTAATTTAAAAAAAGGGTTTCAAGAAATCCTTGATATTATAAACATTATCAGGGGTGAGCCTCCTTAAATATGTCACATGTCTGGTTGTCTAAATATTTGCCTAAGTAGAATTTTTATAACCGTTACATAAAGTAAATTTTTAAATTGAATTGTAAATATATTCTAGCTTGTGCTTTAACCATATATTTTCCGTGAAAATAATCTACATTTTTAAGAACAAATATACAGGAAATATATATTGGGATATATTGTCAAAAATCAAATGAAATCGAATATATAGGAGATCATAGTACATGTAGTTTTAAAATGATTCCTCGAGAAAAATGTAATTATTACCTACGAACTATCACTATTTGGTTTGTTGCGAGATGGTTAAAATGACAATGATGCTTAACTAGAGGCTCACATGAGCCTGTATCGCTCACCTGGTGACTGGTTTTATTCATTGTCACGAAGAGACCACCCCTTCATACTATACCGGTAAATCAGTTCACCAGATGTTACATTTTCAATCTTGGATGAGTTACAAACATAAAAATTACAATATTTGAACGGAAACAGCCAAAGACAATCGTAACCAAACTTGGTTCTAATTGGCTGAGAGTCAGTAGGTTCAGAGGAGAAGACATGAGAATGCATTTCCCATAGGGTCCCTATATTAAACTATGTTCCAAGCTGGTGGCCATATTGGATGGGGTATGAACGTCAAAATCACAAATTTTGAAGGGGACAAGCCAAGGACTATTGTGACCAAGTTTGGTTGAATTTGGCTTGGTAGTTTCAGAGGAAAAAAAATTGGATGCATTTCCCATAGGGTCCTTATGTTAAACTATGTTCTCTGCTGGCAGCCACCTTCAATGAGGTATGAACATAAAAATCACAAACTTTCAAGGGGACCACCTAAAGACTTTTGTGATCAAGTTTGGTTCCAATTGGCTCAGTAGTTTCAGAGAAGAAGATCTTTGAATACATTTCCAATAGGGTCCTATGTTAAACTATGTCCTGTGCTGACGACCATCTTGGATGAGGTACGAACATAAAAATCACAAACTTTAACGGGGACCAGCCAAGGACAATTGTATCCAAGTTTGGTTCCTATTGGCTTATAGTGGTTTCAGGAGAAAAGACCTTTGACTGTATTTCCCATAGGGTCCCTATGTTAAACTATGCCCCCAACTGGCGGCCATCTTGGATGAGGTACAACCTCAAAAATCGCAAACTTTAAAGGGGACCACCTGAGGACTATTGAGACAAAATTTGGTCCACATTGGCTCAGTGGTTTCAGAGGAGGATATCTTTGAATGCATTTCCCGTAGGGTCCTATGTTAAACTATGTTCCCTAGTGGCGGCCATCTTGGATGAGATGCTAATCTGCTGGACATATGTAGAAATTGTAGTCCTGGAAAAGCTCAACACTTTTGTAATTCACATTTAACGTCCATCTCGAACAGTTTTTGAAATAAATGTAAAAATGTTAAAAAATCGTGAAAATTCAAAGAAAAAGGGGCCATAACACCTATGTGGGTCCTCAGATTTTCTTCAAACTTGCAGGAAATGTGGATCTTACTATGCTGACCATTTTTGTACTTTAAACTTCACTTCTATCTTCTACCATTTTCAATATATAAGACTAAAAGTAACCAAAAAAAAAGAAGAAAATTTTACGGAAAAGGGGCAATAACTCCAAGGTGGGTGATCGGATATTCTTCAAAATTGCAGGGCGGGTAGATCTCATCATGCTGATCATTTTACTATATGTCAAATTTTTGATATCTGTAACGATTTTCGAGTAATTTGCAAAAAACGGCAATTTACCCCTATGTTCTATTTTTAGTAACAGCGGCCATGTTGTTTGGTCTTCGGACATAAAAATCAAACTTGAAAAGAGCATACCCTGGTAATGATTCAGACTAAGTTTGGTTAGTATTGTCCCAGCAGTTTCAGAGGAGGAGATCTTTGAATAAAAGTTAACGGACGGACGGACGACGGACGTCGAGTGATGGCAAAAGCTCACATGGCCTTTGGCCAGGTGACCTAAAAAGTAAGAGGAAAGCGAATCTGAAGGATTTACATGTCGTGCTTTGATTCTGTTAAGCACACATTATATATTCGTGGATATTTTGATAATTGCAAATATTTTAGCTTTATAGGAAATATATAAAAAATTGCAGTGGACCATCAATTTTACCACATTCTGTACTAGTAGAGTCAAATAACTCTTTTGCCATGGACGCCTGAGAAAATTATATCTTTGTGGTTCAGATTCGACTGCTTAATAAAGCAATTAGGAGAAACAAGACTGTGCTAAGAGACATATTTTCTTGTATATAAAGAGGCAATTTTCATTTTTGACCACTATTTATCATATTTAGCAGGGTCAAAATTTCACTATAGTTAGTTACACGTGGAATGTGTATACTTTTTACGTAATTTTTCTTGTTTTCGCATGACATAATGAAATGGTAATTCAGTTAATAAGCTACTCCACTGTCTGTTACTGTCTGCTTTGATTAAATGGGCTTTCATAACAAAATTGCTTGTATTGAACTACAAGATGGGCAAAAGAAAAGGGCTAGGAAACTTTTCCATTACAAAAGGGGGCTTTACGAAAATGCACAGCGTGCCACTGTATTAAAACACAGCATACACAGTTCTGAGACACATTGAGGCAAATTAATTGGAGAGGTCAGTGTTGCTGTGTATACCAATTGAAGGTATTATTCCACTTTTATTTGTGGAAAGCCTTTTATCGTGCTCTACCATTTGCAATGTTCAACAAAACATAAAAGAAAAAACACATCTACATCACAGTTTCCCTTTGCGTCGATATGCAGAAACAGATGAGGATTTCTATTTGCGATGATAGTAAAATTGTAGAAAAAATTAAATTATAATTCAAATATATACAATAGGAAAAATGAAAGGGTATGGAGTGAATGTACATGTGACAAAAACGCACACGATACATAGAAAGTATGAATGAAAAAATAAAGTTAAGATGACAAGTCCGAAATGAAATCAATGACATTCAACGGATATTACAATTATTATATTATGCTATTGGGAATTATTTTTAAAGAATTTGTGAAATGACTAAAATAGTATTAAGCCCTTTGAAAGTTCAGTATTTACAAACATATCCGGCATATCAAGTTTTTTTTTGTTCAAAGTTATTATAAGATTACATGAAACTTATAACCATTCTGCCGGTTAACAGTTAATAAATCTGTAGTTCACAATGTCTTTAATTAAGTTTGCAATCATATGCAAAATAAAACAATTTCCGTGAAACAATTTTCTGTTTAAGAGTCAAGTAAAACACCTAAATTAAAACACGATAATATTACAAAATGTTACTTCCACTCGGCATGTTATTGAATCATCTTGTTGTATGATTCTTCATTCAGAAACTATGATGCACGATAGATTCTTCTATTTGATTGGTTGTTTACACAAGTTAAGCAGGTAACAACCACCCGAGGGAGGAAATTCATTCTTTTTGATATGATCTATCAATTTGTACAAGTGTTAGCTTCCTTGTTATTCGACCATCGGGTAGTAAATATCCTTATATACGTAGGTAGATTTACGTATTCAAACACATTAAATATTCTCATACGATCAACAGTAACATAGAAATATCAAATTAACTCAAAGCAGTGAAGAGCAATTAATGAGATAAAGGAAACAAACAATTTGAAGAAGGAATTAGACAAGGGTATCAACTCTTCTCTGTATTATAATTAACTGTTATTTATCAAACCGAATAGTTCATGATGATGTTTTCTGTGCTAACTTTTACAATTTTTATGGAATTTGCATATGTGTTTGGACAGTTTCAACCGAATGGTCCTGGACCACAAGCTCCAAATCCAAATTTTAATCCAAACTTTGGAGGTGGTCCACAGGGACCTAATTTTGGCGCAGGCGGCCAAGGAGCACCAAATTTTGGAGCTGGTCCACTAGGACCTGGCGGTGTAGGTGGTAATCAAGGACAAGCTGGATTTGGACCTCAAGGAAATCAAGGGATAGGACAGAATGGACGTATGTATTTTTCCAGTGTTTTATTTATTTTTTTAGCATCGTTTTTGATTGTTTTTAAGTTGTCAGAATTTCTTTATGAAGGTGGCCCTCTTGTATTTTCACAACATCAAGCTTGTACATTATCATCAGTGAAATAATAACTGATTTTGATATAATTTAATTGTGTTAGATTATTATCATATGATGGAAAATATAATAAAACTCTTTTTAATATTATATCTTTTCCTTGTTAGTTCCTGAAAATCAAAGATGTTTTTATTCATGTCAAAAGCAAAATGTCAGTAAAATTTCTCTTATATCATATAAAAGTATTTATGATTTACATATTCCTACCATTTTCATTTTACAGAACAAGGCGGACTTCCACCACCACCACCTTCAAACAATCCGTGGACGTATGCAACTTGTTATTTCAATGAAACAGGTTCCAATGTGAGAGGTCGAGTTGATATGAGACAATCGGTGAGTTGTGGAATTTATTTTGTACCCAACATGTCTTTTATATAGAAAATTATAAAACATATGTAATTCTGCACATTTTATTATTTATTTATTATTTTATAACCAACTCTTGTTAACAGAAAGCAAACAAAAGAAAATTGACAAACATTGATATATATCCTAAGGGACCGACCATTTAACCTGAAAAGGGGGGGGTATGGTTTTTTTCTGGTCAGAAAATTTTTTTCGCGCTTCGCGCGAAACAATTTATTTATTTTTTTCACGTGTATCAACAAAATATTTTTTTTCAAAATTAACATTATTTTTTTGGTCAGAAAGCCTCCGTCAGATAACTTTTTTTCATCATTTTGACAGCCAAAATATTTTTTTTTTCATATAAAATCGGCTCCAGATTATTTTTTATTTATTTTTTTTTTCACGTGTATCAACAAAATATTTTATTTTCAAAATTAACATTATTTTTTGGGCAGAAAGCCTCCGTCAGAAAATTTTTTTTATCATTTTGACAGCTAAAATATTTTTTTCACATAAAATCGGCTCCAGATTATTTTTTAGAAAAAAAAAACATAGCACCCCCTTCAAGTTAAATTGTCGGTCCCTAAATCCTATAGGAAGGGTCGCGAACCTCATTAGTGATGTCATAAAATCTAATTTACATATGCAAATTAGCATTTTTGGTTGGCAAAGTCGTAGTAAGACCACTTTATAACAATGTAAAAGAATTTTTGATCTTTTGTCATTTTTTCATTATCCATCTGATTTTGGATCTGTAAAATGCATAGTAAACTTTAAGATTTTCATATTTTTTCTGTCGATTTACTTTTTAAAAATTTTGTGCAGAAAAATTTTAAAAGGCTTTAAAAAGTGTCAAAATTGCCGAATTTTATATACTTTACAAAAACGCTAATTATACACGATTTCTTGCCAACCAAATTTACCTTTTCAAGTCTGTGACGTCACGGCGAACCTTCCTATTCTACCTGAAACGTTGAATTCAACAATTTTTAATCGTGTATACATGGGCATGGAAATCGAAGCACCGAGTTTGACTATTTTGTAAATATCTTATTTGGTAGATGTGTCCAGTATATTTCATTTATATGTTTTGCGATTTTTAGAGGTTTGGAGGTCCAGCTCAAGTACGAGTTAACGTCATAGGATTACCACCTAGTCTAATGAGCGACACTGAACATGGCATGCATGTGCACGAGTATGGAGACATAGGAAGAGGTTGCTATGCCGCTGGACCACATTTTGACACCAATGCATTCTCTTTCCATGGTTCGCCAAATAATGCTGGAACGTAAGTATGATAATGTGTTCTTTACTTCCGTTATTCAACTAAATATTAATCAAACGGTGCAACTGTTCGCTTAAGATAAATGATAAAATAATTTGTATAATTCTGTTTGTGACTGGTCAGATATGTTTTCCTCGTATGTGTAATTAAATTCAACATGGGCATACGGAAATTAAACATATTTAATACGGTTATTCAGCATATCTAATACGGTCATTCAACATATTTAATAAGGTCATTCAGCATATCTAACACGGTCATTCAACATATTAAATACGATCATTCAGCATATCTAACACGGTCTTTCAACATATTTAATACGGTCATTCAGCATATCTAACGCGGTCATTTAGCATATTTAATACTATCATTCAACACTATAAATATGATGATTCAATATCTTCAAACAAACTCACTCGACATATGTAATTCGACCATTCAACATATTTCAATAGTTTTATTAATGCTAAATGCTAATCAGAAATATTTTTATATAACATGCCCTAGATCTTTTTTTTTTAAATTTTAGTAATACGTTCCACGAAGGAGATATGGGTAACCTTAGACAGTCCAATGCCGGTGTAATTGATGCAGAATTATCACTACCCGCAATGGTGCTAGAAGGAGATAATGGAGTTGTTGGACGGGCAGTAGTGGTATGTATGCCATCTTAGTGGTATTTTTGCAACATTTAAAGTGCTCTATGTATATATCATTCAAAATCCGTGTATAAATAGCGTGACGATAAATAGAAGCTGGAATATCGCCGGGATACTTGTATGCCATAACTGGATCCAAAATTGTTGTAGTATGGACTTATGAGGTGCACTTAAAATTAGGCATTATGAAGTTTGTCTGGTAAAGGTATAAATATTCACACAATCAGCTTCATTGTTGTGTTACTTCAATATACAAATAACTTGAAAAATCATCCGATAGTTCACTTTTAATTTGAATTTCACTTATGCGCAAGCTGTTCAATAGAAACAGGATGACTGAAAAGACACATTATATACAAAAATAACAAATTTGAAACACAGAAAATGTTGCAGTTGTGATGTTGATTGATCTGTTGTATGTTGCATGGTTCGCTGTTGTATGTAACGTTATGGTATTAAGATTACATTTGATTTTTTTCAGTTACATGAAGGTAGAGATGATTTGGGAAGAGGAGGAACTTCAATGAGTTTACAAACAGGAAACGCCGGAGCACCCATAGCTTGCTGTGTTTTAGCTCATTCAGACAGTACGAATTGGGATAACAGATTTATCAACTCAGGCCGACCTAGCCAGTTCTCAAATACAATTCCAAATCAAAACCAATTTGGTGGTTTTCCAGGATTTAATCAAGGATTTAATGGACCTAACGGACCAAATGGACCATTTGGTCCTGGTGGTGGTGCCAATGGCTTTAACCCCAATGGTGGTCCTCCTCCACAAGGCGGTGGATTTGGGCCTCAAGGTGGAGGATTTGGGCCACAAGGAGGACTGGGCTTTAATTAAACAGTGCTGGACGTTGTCTGTTAAGACCTATTTTATCAAAATGCCATAATTAATTTATTCCAATGTGTCACTCATCATTAGTTTCATCCTATTTATTCGTACAGCATGCGACAATGATGCAAAACTTGTCACATTTTCGACACCCCGATGGTTATTACGCTGGCGTATAGAACCAAATATGAGAAAGTCGATAATGTGACAACAAATTGGTGTTTTGTAAGGAAGCACGGCATATTACAAAACTGTAAAAATAATGTGTCACCGGATTATATGCCGTGAGCATTTGACAGGAGTAACGGACATTGTGTCTTTCCCCTGGAGCTGTGTTGAAACTTCCTGATTTGTGTCGTAGTTGTTGATGTTTTTTACCTTGTGATTTGTATAATAAAATTGAGGAATAACTTTTTTCATGTTATTTGCCATTTTTACTACACTTCTTGTGTAATAAATATTTCAGCAGAATATGTAATTAGAGACAATCTTTCATAGCAGGTTACAGTCAGCTGTGCTTTAGAAACTAGACTGACTTTACTCATCTCAAATATTAGCCTATATGGTGTCTTCAGTGTGTCTTTGATGGGAGGGGACAACATTTTCAGTGTTTTTGGAAATCGCTGTGTCACACCCTAGTTTCTTTGTTATCATAACAGTAATAGTTTCTTTGTTATCATAACAGTAATACTAGAGAAAAAAATGATTCATTGGCGGATGAAATGAGGAACTACGGCAGATTACATTCAGAGAACAAACATGAGCAGATCATAATACCACCCCGGAGCACCTGATAATACCACCCTGGAACACCTGATAATACCTCCCCGGAGCACCTGATAATACCACCCCGGAACACCTGATAATACCACCCCGGAACACCTGATAATACCACCCCGGAGCACCTGATAATACCACCCCGGAGCACCTGATAATACCACCCCGGAACACCTGATAATACCACCCCGGAACACCTGATAATACCTCCAGATTTGTACGGGTTTACACTGCTAGTGCTCAAGTTTTGTACCGTTCTTTTGTATTTTTGTTTATTTGTGTTGTCTTCGGAAGGTTTTCTCATTTTGTGTTAAATATATGGATTGCCGTGTTTTTGGATTTTGGATTTTGGCTTCTCTCATTTTTCCCCTTTTTTTGCCTCACTATGCGTTTACCGATGTATTTGCTTAAACTCACTTGGGACCAATATAACTACTAAGTCCAAAAACTAATGTTATTCAGTAAATGTAACAGAACTTTCCACAGTTACATTCTAGTTGTTTTCTGTGGAATTCGAACCAGGTCACTTACCTGCAAATGATCTCAGTTAGAACAAGAAGTGATATGGATTGAAATCCAACTGGTGGATTCTATTTGTATAACTGCATGTGGCTTTTACAAGTTGTGGCAAGTGCTTATAGTTTCTGTAGATTGCCATTTCGACATTTCAGGCACCTTTTCCAAGAAAGCCACCAGTAATCAGCAGTGGGCGACGTAGATTAACATTTGACTATAAGTTAGAAAAAAACATTGAACTACTTACTGTGCGTTTTAATCGATAAAGCAGCATTACCTTGTGGTAGGTAAAGTTGGTTATATTGTTTTTTTTCATATGATGATAAGTTGCATGGTAAACATCATTGCCCTGTTTGATGTTCAGATTGTAAAACAAAATAACAAAAAAGAAGTTTTGTATAGCAATATAGAAATATACAAACTATAGAAATCAAAGACTGCAATTTAAACACAAACATAAGACGACTTGGCGAAACGCTGAAAGTGGCTCTACTGTAAAAAAAACCTTATTGTTATAGGAGGTTTCTGCTAGTTAGTTGATAACTAGGTGTATTTTTTAGTGGTTAACCAACGTCTTGCTTCTATGATTACTACATTCTGTAAAATTGATTATTTTTGCAAAAAAGTTAAAAATTACTTAATTCTTATGTATCCAATCGATAGGCCCAGTAGGGGCATTTTAACGAAGTGGGTGGGCATTTTAGCGAAAATAGGGGGCGTATTAGCGTCCAAGAAGTGGTCTTGATTGACATTTTAGCGACACATCATCTATGCTTTTGGCAATGCTGTCCCCTGCTCACCAAAAAGCTGACTGAATACGGGACTTTTGAGATAAGAACTCTCGTGTAATTTAAGACCGAAACAATCACCTCGGATACCAGTAAGAAGGAAAACTGGATTTCTAAACATATTGAAATAAATATATACCACATAAAAACAAGCTATTTATGAAATCGAAGTGCATTTATAATTTTTCGTATATGACAATTTTTAACTAAATTTTAATTGACAAGAAACAATTAACCTGAAGTACTACAAATCGATTACATATACATCACCCTTAGCTCAAAATTGTTCATTAATTAGTGATTCCCTCTCAATGTATTGATGTATTGATTTTTTACGTATAAAAATAGATCTGTTTACGGAGTGAACACGATTCAAAAGTCCCGAACTAGGTCTTTCGTATGTTTTTTATACTAAATGGGAACGGGACAGATAAAAGGGAGGTTTGGGTACCCATAAACCGGTTTAATCCTACCGCTGGCTTTTGGTAGTGCCGGTACCAAGTCAGGCTGTCCCGAGTGCCTATCGTTGTTTACGTTTGTCCTTTGTCTTGTTTGTGTTTTTCCTGCGTAGTTCCCTGGCAGATTGTGGCATGTGGCTGTAATTTTCAGCCGTTGTAGATGTTTCCTGTTATCCCCTTTATTACGTTTGTATTTGTTACCGGTACTTGAAACAAAGAATGCGGGAGCTACGTCTCTGTTGTAATTTCTTATCGAATAAAGCATCTGTACTATCTTCAAACTGCAAGACTTGTATGTGCACTGTAGATATCCAAAATATATGTGCAAACACGATATAAACGAATATTCGAGTTTCGACTTGAATCTGTCGGATAAATAAATATACATGCAGAACACATCTACGTATGTATCGCCTGTAAGTTATGTATTGAAGAATTCCTGCATTTGTTATAATCGAATGTCATTCAAAGTTTTGAAGTCAAATAATGACATGAAAAGGGGAAATATAAACAAAATACAAAACAAAAAGGGTAAAATAGTGATTCGATAAGAAAAATAAAAACATGGTACATGTCTACAATTTATAAGAAAGCATTCCTGCAAGACTAGTTTGGAGCAAGTACCAAGTGCGTAAGGGGAAGTTCGGTTTATGAGCTAAAACTCCATTTAGCTAAAATGACAAAGGCCAATAATAGCATGGAAACCTGGAGAAAATGAGAAATAATGAAAAACAAAATGCACGGTAACATTTTCAATTTACACTGAAGCCTTCTTGTAAGTATGGGTGGTATAGGAGGCTTTGCGGGTATTTGAGACTTAGCCTTCACTCTTCATTAAGCTAAAATTACAAAGTTCAATAAGAACTTGAAAATATTAAAGAATAAGATAAAGGACGGCTTAGGAGGAGATGTGGATAATGCCAAAATTTTTTATGCCATACGGATGGACTGAAGGATGGACTGATATAAACCACAGGGGCTATGCAGGTTTACCTGCAAATGATCTCAGTCAGAACAAGAAGTGATATGGATTGAAGTCCATATCAACGGTAAATTCTAATTGTATAACTGTAGCTTTTACAAGTTGTGACAAGTGCTTATAGTTTCTGTAGATTGCCATTTAATATTTCATCACCATTTCCAAGATAGCCACCAGTGGGCGACGTAGATTAACATTTGACTATAAGTTAGAAAAAAAACAAACATTGGAACTACTTACTTTGCGTTTAAATCGATAAAGCAGCATTATCTTGTGGTGAAGTTGGTTATATTGTTTTTTTTTCATATGATGATAAGTTGCATGGTAATCATCACTGTCTTGTTTGATGGTCAGATTGTGAAGCAAAATAACAAAAAGAAGTTTTGTATAGCAATACAGAAATATACAAACTATAGAAGTCAAAGACTGCAATTTAAACACAAACATAAGGCGAGTTGGTGAAATTTATTTTTGAAAACGCCGAAAGTGGATCTACTGTAAAAAAATACCCTTATTGTTGTAGGAATTTATTGGTATTTAGTTTATAAACAGGTGTATTTTTCAGTGGTTATTATTCCCGCACTTTCGAAGAAAGTTCGGGGATAATGTTATACCCTCCGTCCCCCGCTCCGTCCGTCACACTTTTCTTGTGACTCAAACTCCTCCTACATTTTTGGATTTAGGGATTTAATTTTGTTGTAGAATTGTTGCATATAGTCTGTAGATTTTTGATATTGATTCCATGATGTCAGTTTTAATAAAGACCCAAAGATTTGGATTTTGACACATGTGGCATGTGACGCAAATACCTCCTACATTTTGAATTGTTGCATATAGTCTATAGATTTGCATAAGCTTTTGGAATTTTGGTTCCGGTTCCAACTTTGGTAAATTTCCTGAAAATGTCAAAGACACATATTACTTAGAACTGTTCTAATGACTGCTCTAAGTTAACTTAGACTTAACACCGCAATTTTTGCGCCTGTCCCAAGTCAGGAATATGTTGGTGATTGGCTTGTCCGTGTCTTCTTACAAAATTTTAGTTTCTTGATATTTGGGTTATTGGATGTGGGTTGTTTCCATTGATTTATCCACTTTTTTACCCTTTTGGGGCCATTTAGGGCTTGCTATATGGTATGAGATTCCTCACTGTGTTGAAGACCGTACGGTGACCCCTAGATGCTTTGTTTTGGGTTGTTTTAACCTGGATATGTGATGTTGTCTCCTTGACATTTACCCCATTTCCCTTCTTTTTCATATTTAGAACTGTTCTAGAACAGTTCTAGAGCTGCTCTAGATAAGTGTTCTAAAAGCAGTCATTGTCAAGAACTGTTCTAAAAGCAGTCATAGATTAGAGCTGTTCTAAAAGCAGTCATCGAGTAGAACTGTTCTAAAAACGGTCATAACCTGTTCTAAAAGCGGTCATTGTCTTCCGTATGACTGCTTTTAGAACTGTTCTAAGTTAAGTTAGAAAATGACCGTTTTTATGACCACTTTTAGAACTGCTCTATTGTATGACCGCTTTTAGAACTGTTCTAAGTTAACTTAGAAAATGACCGTTTTAAGATCGTTTTTAGAACTGTTCTACGTCTGCTCTAAGTTAACTTCAAGTTAACTTAGAATTGTTTCTAAGTTAACTTTGAGTTAACTTGGATGAGGGGTTATGACTGCAACCAACTGTTTTTGGTAAAAAACAAAATTCTGGAAACTTAGGATTCTGAAAGGCGGTTCAAATTTTGGTAAATTTCCTGAAAGTCTCAAATACCACTTATTTTTTTTTAAATTCTATCTGGCAACTGTACTTAAAATGTTTGTGTAGTTTAGGACAAACATTTTCAAAAATATTTGATTCCAGTTTTGGTAAATTTCCTGAAAGTCTCAAAGACCACTTATTTTTGGAATTCTACCTAGCAACCATACTTAAATTGTTTATTTAATTTAGGACAAACATTTTCATCAATTGGATTTCAAAAATATTTGATTCCAATTTTGGTAAATTTCCTGAAAGTCTCAAAGACCACTAATTATCAATAGTTAGATTTCAAAAATAATGAAAAAAATTTATGCCCAGGGGGGTACAACAACTGTTTTCTGTGTCGAACAGGGATTACGGGGATAGCTGTCGTTTCCGACAACATCTAATTTTTGGTTATCAAACCACCGTCTTCCTTATATGATTACATTCTGTAAAAAAAAACTTGAATTAACATTTGTTTTCAGTAAAAAAAATATTGATTTTTCGTGCCAAAAAAGTTAACAAGAGGCTCTCAAGAGCCTGTATCGCTCACCTGGCCCTTGATTAACATAGACATTTTATGTTAAAGAGCCCTTATATATAACTAAACTATAAATCCAATATCCCTAATTAGTTAAAGGGGAGAAGACCTCTGTTAGTTGGACCCCATGGGAAACACTAAGTCCCCTGCTGGCTGCCATGTTGGATATCGCGCTGACCTGAAAAAGACCTTTTTGCAAGGGACCACCCAATGACTATTGCGGCCAAGTTTTGTTCCAATTGGCTCAGTACATTCAGAGGAGAAGATCTTTGAATGTTTTTCCCATAGGGTCCAATGTTAAAATTATGTTCCCCACTAGCGGCTATTTTGGATATAGTGCGATCCTGAAAAACACCTTTTTTGCAAGGGACCACCTAAGGACTTTTGTGGCCAAGTATGGTTCCAATTGGCTAAGTAGTTTCAGAGAAGAAGATCTTTGAAAGTGTTTTCCCATAGGATCCAATGTTAAAACTATGTTTCCCCCTGGCGGCCATCTTGAATATCGCGCTGACCTGAAAAACACATTTTTTGCAAGGGACCACCTAAGGGCTATTGTGGCCAAGTTTGGTTCCAATTGGCCCAGTAGTTTCAGAGGAGAAGATCTTTGAATGTGTTTTCCCATGGGGTCCAATGTTAAACTATACCCCCCCGCTGGCAGCCATGTTGAATGTAGCGCAATCCTGAAAAACACCTTTTTGTAAGGAACCACCCAAAGACTACTGTGGCCAAGTTTGGTATCAATTGGCTCAGTAGCTTCAGAGAAGAAGATCTTTGAAAATGTTTTCCCATAGGATCCAATGTTAAAACTATTTTTCCCGCTGGCGGCCATCTTGAATATAGCACTGACCTGAAAAACACCTTTCTTGCAAAGGACCACCAAACGACTATTGTGGCCATGTTTGGTTCCAATTGGCCCAGTAATTTCAGAAAAGAAGATCTTTGAAGTGTTTTCCCATAGGGTTCAATGTTAAACTGTGTCCCCCTCTGACGGCCATGCTGATTGTAGCGCAATCCTGAAAAACACCTTTTTTGTAAGGGACAACCCAAAGACTATTGTGGCCAAGTTTGGTACCAAATGGCTCAGTAGTTTCAGAGAAGAAGATCTTTGAAAATGTTTTCCCATAGGGTCCAATGTTAAAACTATGTTCCCCGCTGGCAGCCATCTTGGAAATTGCGCGGACCTAAAAAACACCCTTTTTGTAAGGAACCACCCAGGGAC
>MJUU01044187.1:69763-84601 GCA_002080025.1 Modiolus philippinarum | reverse complement strand
CAACCATACTTAAAATGTTTGTGTAGTTTAGGACGAACATTTTCATAAATTGGATTTCAAAAATATTTATTCCAATTTTGGTTAATTTCCTGAAAGTCTCAAAGACCACTTATTTTTTGGAATTCTACTTAGCAACCATATATCCTAGAAATCTTTTAGTAACAATAATGACTATCAATAGGTAGATTTCAAAGATAATGAAAAAAATTATGCCAAGGGTGTATAACAACTGTTTTCTGTGTCAAACAGGGAGTGCGGGGATAGCTGTCGTTTCCGACAACATCTAGTTTTAATTAGATTGATGGGAACTACGTCTCTATTGTTATTGCTTATCCAATAAAGAATCTGTACTATTTCAAACTGCAAGAATTGCATGTGCACTTAAGTTATCTAAAATACATCTGCAAACACGATATAAACGAATATTTATCCCGCACTTTTGAAGAAAGTTCGGGGATATTGTTATACTCCCCGTCTGTCTATCCGTCCGTCCGTCTGTCCGTCACACTTTTCTTGTTACTCAAACTCCTCCTACTTTTTTGGATTTAGGGATTTAATTTTGCTGTAAAATTGTTGCATATAGTCTCTAGATGGGCAATAAGCTTTCGGATTTTTGATATTGCTCTTGGTGTAAACAAGGGGCCCCAAAGATATCAATTTTTATACATGTGGCATGTGACACAAACTCCTCCTACATTTATGGATTTATGGATTTAATGTTGTTGTAGAATTGTTGCATATAGTCTGTAGATGCGCAATAAGTTTTCGGATTTTTTCATCTTTATCTTGGTGCAAACAAGAGACCCCAAGATCTTAATTTTGACAAAGGCCCAAAGTTGTGGATTTTGACACATGTGGCATGTGACACAAACTCCTCCTACATTTTTGGATTTAGGATGAAATCTGTATGCAGAATTGTTGCATATAGTCTGTAGATTTGCAATAAGCTTTCGGAATTATGATTCCGGTTCCAACTTTGGTAAATTTCCTGAAAATGTCAAAGACTCATATTTTTTTTTTAATTTGAGCATATAATTATGTATTTTAGCAATTGTTTGATACAAAATGGGATTGGAAATAATAAGAATTTTAAAATGCGATTCCAAGTTTGGTAAATTTCCTGAAAGTCCTGACCACTTATTTTTTTTAGAATTCTACCTAAGTTTGCTAATAGTTTACTTAAATAGTTTTCAGTTTAGGACAAACAGTTTAATCAATTCGATTTCAAAAATATTTGAATCCAATCTTGGCAAATTTCCTGAAAGTCTCAAAGACCACTTATTATCCCCGCACTTTCGAATGAAAGTTCGGGGATATTGTCATTGGAATCGTCCGTCCGTCCGTCTGTCCGTCCGTCCGTCCGTCCGTCTGTCCATCCGTCTGTCCGTCCGCCCGTCACAAATCCTTGCGACGCGAACTCCTCCTACATTTTTTGATTGAGGGTTTTAATTTTATTATAGAACTGTTGCATATATGCTGCAGATGCGCAATAATTGCTGTAGAATTGTTGCATATGGTCTGTAGATGCGCAATAAGCTTTCGGATTTATTATATTTATCTTGATGCAAACAAGAGGCCCCAAGTTGTCGATTTGACAAAGACCACAAAATATGGATTGTGACACATATGGCATGCGACGCAAACTCATCCTACATTTTTGGATTTATGGATTTAATTTTTTTGCAGAATTGTCGCATATAGTCTGTAGATGCACAATAAGCTTTCAGAATTTTTATTCCGGTTCCAACTTTGGTAAATTTCTTGAAAATGTCAAAGTCTGATATTTTTGGACATTTTGGCAAGTATTTGGAAAAAATAAAAATTCTGAAATCTTAGAATTCGAAAATGTGATTCCAATTTTGGTAAATATCCTGAAAGTCTCAAAGACCACTTATTTTGGAATTCTACCTAGCAACCATACTTTTAGCATTTGTTTTGATAAGGTTAATCATTTTCACCAATTGAATTTCAAAAATATTTGATTCCAATTTTGGTAAATTTCCTGAAAGTGTCAAAGACCACTTGTTTTTGGGAATTCTACCTAGCAGCAATACTGTTAGGATTTGTTTCCATTAGGGCAATCATTTTCACCAATTGAATTTGAAAAATAATTGATTTCAATTTTGGTAAATTTCCTGAAAGTGTCAAAGACCACGTATTTTTTGGAATCCTACCTCGCAACCAAACTGTTAGGATTTGTTTCCATTTGGGCAATCATTTTCACCAATTGAATTTGAAAAATATTCGATTCCAATTTTGGTAAATTTCCTGAAAGTGTCAAAGACAACGTATTTTTTTTTAATTCTACCTAGCAACCATGCTGTTAGGGTTTGTTTCCATTAGGGCAATCACTTTCACCAATTGAATTTCAAAAATATTTTATTCCAATTTTGATAAATTCCCTGAAAGTGTCAAAGACCACATATTTTTTGGAATTCTACCTAGCAACCGAACTTTAAGCATTTGTTTTGATAAGGTCAATCATTTCCACCAATTAGATTTCCAAAATAATTGATTCCAAATTTGGTAAATTTCCTGAAATTGTCAAATACCACTAATTTTTGGAATTCTACATTGAAACCATAGTTAAAAAATTTGTTAGAATTAGGAGAAACATTTCAACGATTTGATTTCTAAAATATATATGATTCCATATTTGGTAAAATTCCTGAAAGTCTCAAAGACTACTTATTTTTTGGACTTCTGCCTAACAACCATATATTCTTAAATTCCTTATGGTAAAAATAGTGACTGTCAATAGTTCAAAAATAGTTTCAAAAATGTGAAGAAAAATTATACCCAGAGTCTATAGCTGTTTTCTGTGTCAAATATGGGGTGTGGGGATCACTGTCGTTTCTGACAGTCATTACTCTAGTTTTTTTTTTTGAATTTTGCCTAACAACCATATATCCTTAAATTCTTTATGCAAAAATAACGACTATCAATAGTTTGATTTCAAAAATATTGAGAAAAATTATGCACAGGGTGTAAAACAACTGTTTTCTGTGTAAAACAGAGAGTACGGGGATAGCTGTCGTTCCGACAACCTCTATTCGAGTTTGTGATTAAATCCGTCGGATAAATAAAAATACAAACATGAAGAACAAATATGTCGCCTGTAAGTTATGCATTGAAGAATTCCTGCATTTGTTATAATTGAATGTCATTTTTGAAGTCAAATAATTGCATGAATTTATATATTTATTAAAAACAAAATACGAGACAAAAAGAGTGATTTAATTAGAAAAATAAAAACATGGTACACGTCTACAATTTATAAGAAAACATTCCTGCAAGACTAATTTGGATCAAGTATGGAGTTCGGTGGATCAAGTATGGAGTTCAGTGGATCAAGTATGGAGTTCGATCAAGTATGGAGTTCGGTGGATCAAGTATGGAGTTCGGTTTATGAAGGCATAAGCAAAAACTCCAATAAGCTAAAATCACAAATTCCAATAACAGCATGGAAACCTGGAGAAAATTAGAAATAATGAAAATCAAAATGCATGGTGCACATTTACAATATGCACTGAAGCCTTCCCTTAAGCATGGTGGTAAATGAGGCTTTGCGGGTATTTGAGACTTGGCCTTCACTCTTCAATAAGCTAAAATGACAAAGTTCAATAAGAACTTGAAAATCTTTAAGAATAAGATAAAGTACGGCTTAGGAGGAGATGTAGATATAATGCCAAAATTTTGATGCCATACGGACAGACTGACATAAACCACGGGGGCTACGCTCGTTAAATGATTAAAGACTAGCCCCTCAATTTAACTGAAATTCGATGTCATCGAATTTTAATTAGATTGCCTAGCCCCTGTGACATAAACTAGTTGGTGGATTAGATTGTACGGCCGATCGTGCACTCGGTGCATACAGTGCAAAAGTATCGGGATAAAATAAAAGTGTAATCGTGCAGTGTTATTACAAAATTCTTACTTGGTCGAAAAATCAGGACAAATTTTTATTATAAATCATTATATAAAAGAGTATGTAATGTGTTCAAAATTATGTAATGTCAGAAATGTCTCGAAAAGACAGTCACTTAGACATTTCAAAGCTTTCATTTTTATCTTCACATAATTATTACTTTTTTAATTATTTGAATTAATGCTAAATCATAAACCAATAGTGCAATATCACCAAACTTGGCATGGCTGCACATGTCCTATTTATTGAACTTTTTATCTCAAGGTCACTTGAAACTTATCTCATTTTCTTCTTATATGTCGTTGTGGTAGGTTCACTTTTAATCTGAGGGCCACTTAAATAGTATTGCAACTTCTGTCAACACCACTTGTTAAATATTATCTTCATATTTTGTTAATTTTGATCACTTATTATTTTTTTAATCAATGTAGGTCCCATCAATTTTAAAACTGTTCGGAGGACAGGTGTCCGAATTATACAATACCTAGGGATCTGATACTGAATATCCTACATTCACGTTCGAACAAAGGGCATTATATGCAAATTGAATATGTACGTTCAGCTCTTTATTCTAATTAGTTATTTTCATCTTGAAATTTCAAGATAATCTTCGATTTTTTAAGAAGATTTAAAATCCAAGAACTTATTTTACTAAAATTTTAACTAATTATCAAGAAAATTCATGATACTGTATTAAAATTTGCAATTTTTCGAAAATTAAAAAATAAAAGACCCGTGGGTAAGCCCGTTTTGTATCACCGTTGGCCGACAAAAATCAATACTTGTGGTTAGTCATTTACACGTTGGAGACCGAGGTCTACCCTTGAGTATCAACCCATATTATGCCAATAGTGGACAATCTGGCGAATACGTCGGCTAGCACTCATAAACCAGAATTTACCGGGACCAAAAGCCACCCTTTTCACATTAATTGAAATCCACCTCCTCGGTTAGTTGGTATGTGGTATTCCTTTTTGAACATTTTACAGATATGATACTAGTTAGCAAATAGCCTGTTTTGTGTAATCTGTTTTCAATTACAACTAGATCTTAGCCATTTCTGGAACTATTATTTATTAGTCCCAGGCCATTTGTCTATCGTTTTTTTGAACAACTACAACATGAGATCAGCTGATTTGGGGGTGTGTTCGCATTTAACATTTTCATTGGTTGGCAACATTTTCACATGGAGAAAAGGTGGATTTTAAAAAGAAACTTCGGTGTTATGAAACTTCAGCGACCGTAAGCACTTTGTTTTTGGCTCTCTTATCGTAATGCAGTTTCGACAGTTTCTGAATCAAGTTTTTGTTGGTTTGAGAAAAGACGGATACATATAATACTTTACGGGGAATCCCCTCTATTCAATATTGACCATCAAAGTTAAACCCTGAATCGATTATTGAAATTTTAGTCTTAAACCAACCAAAACTGATTTTTCCCTGTATTATTTCTAGACCATTGCATTTCTCTCAGAGTGGATTTTATGTGGACACACGTGAAAATGGCCTACGAGTGGTGGTTTTTCGGACCTACTCAAATATTCCAAGTAAAATTTGTGTGGTCACATGCGCTCAACCACGATTGGTAGCTTTGCGGACACTTCCAAACAATCCTTGAAGTGTATATTTTGTGTAAAACAAAATAACGAGATACATGAGTATGTTAGCTGTTAAAAGGGATGAATTTATAACCTAAAATATGACCTAAAGCACATAAAACATGGCAAAATAAAAGAATAGAAACAATAAAAAGGTCGACCGATATATTTCGACAAATCTGTCATCTACGAGTGGGTCGTAATGAATGAAGTAGTAGTTAAAAAATAATATATTATTTACAGGTAAAACATCTTTGACACTGTGTGTACAGTGTTTAAAAATAATGTATATGATACAGGTAAAAATCTTTGACATTATATGTACACTATTAGCAACATTATCAACATTCCAGCCACTGAAAAACATACGACATCGAGACTCATTAGTCATAGAATGATTGTTTTACATTTAAACCCCTGGGTTTTAAAGTGCCTAGTCTGAAAATAATCCGTTGTTCCAACGTACGTCTGTTGTCCTGGCCTCAATGTAATTTTATTAGCACTTTTACTTGCATATCTTTTGGGCAGTGTTTAGGGAGTCTGAAATGATTGCCGACTGGGCAATCCGTATTATTACGGACAGAGCGGATGTGTTCCGCAAAGCGGTCACCCAGTCGTCGGCAGGTCTCCCCTATGTAACGGATTATTTTCAGACTAGGCACTTTAAAACCCAGCCGGGGAAATACAAAATATAACAATGTACAAGTATATTAATAACATACACCCCGGAGATTCTTTTTTTTGTTGTTGACAATACGAATAAATTTACAAAGGTTGTTCAGAAGGATTTTTACTGTTCATCAATTCATGAAATTTTAAAGTATTATGCCTATGATCTCTGTACCATTGTAATTTGGTGTTTGGAGAATAAATACATATATGTGTGTGTCCGGGGGTTGGGGGTAACTCTCATATATTCGTGCGGCTGGGGTCCAAAACATGTACCCAAATTAATGCGGCTTGATTATGATCGAAATCCATGTAAAAGAGGAAACATCTACAATGGCTGAAAACAGTCACATGCCACAATCTGTCAGGGAACTACACAGGGAAAACACAAACAAGACAAACGTTAACAACGATAGGGAATCGGGACAGCCGGACTTGGCGGTCATACTAAAAAGCGCCCGAGAACGCCCGGGAAGGTAAAAAGCGCCCGGGAGAGGTAAAAAGCGCCCGGGTACATAAATCTGCTAATAATGATGGTGTTTGATTGTAGCTTTCTGTCACTATAGAAGTTGCCCGTGATTCTTTCGTTTAAATGGATATTTTTTTAAATTTCTCGCTAATAAAATTGTAATTTTAGACAGTCATGTGTGTGTCTTCCTGACTTGCACAATCACAAATTATTGCAAATTAACTGCGTGCTAATTTGCCGTAGTACAAGTAGAGTTACGAATATACATGTAAAATTGCATGATTAGGGAATAAAAAATACCATCACTTCATGCATTACCACAGTTAGAAAATTTGAGAAAGTTTTTTCAATGCCGGGTATGGCTTTATGTATCTTCATTTTCGAAGGTGTCTTCGTCGAGGTCCGCGTTCTCCAGTCATTTAGAATCCTACAAAAGAATACTGACGACTGACGCACGTTTTATGCTCTTTGATATTAAACCCGCTCTTTTAATCATTTTTTTATACATTTTTATAATTGTTAATTCGTTCAAGTACAAAATCAAATGTGAATAACTTGCTCCCACAGGAGTCTAAGCATTCATAATGATTGATCTAGATGGAAAAACATCCGTTTCAAGTTGAATGAATGAACTCGTATCTTTTTCACCGTGCCTAGCCAGTTTTCTTAAAATGTTAATAGCAATCACTGCATTGTGTTAATAACATTAGATAGTTGCGAGATAGTTTTGTAGCCCTTCGTAGTTGAACCGTCTCGACTTTTTTGTAATCACTCCTCTTGCAAAAAATTAGAGAACGTAATCCGCGATTTCGGAGGAATTTCTAGCAAAGTATTCAGATTTTACGTTTCCCAGGATATCTACATCATATAGGGCGAACGAACCCAGGGCGAACATGTGATTAGGGCGAACGGACCCGTTACCGATCGCTCTCAGGCGCTTTTTAGTATGACCCGGACTTGGTACTGCCCTTATGCATGACACCCATAAAAACAATGATTAGAAGAAAAACGGCCAATTCTTAAATTTGGCATATTGAAATTTTCAATTCACAATAAAATCAGAGACATATAGATATATCAAGGATTTGTATACAAATCCTTAGATATATGTATCTAAATGTCTCTGATAAAATTGATATTTTCTAATATAATAATTGCAATATTTCACCAATATTTATGCCAAAATTGAAAAGGCAACCCAAATTAATACCAGATTTGTAGAAATTAGACCCAAATAAATATGAAAGGGGGTGAGCATCAAATAAAAACTTTGCCGCACGTCGCCGTATACCAAAATATTGAAAGTTACCCCTGGGGGTTGTCCCAATCCCTATGGCCCATTAAGTTGAATCTTGTGTAGAGAAGCAGCCCAGTAAATATAAACTATTTGTGGGGAAGGACGTGGACCTCAAACAGATGGGTCATATAGAATTCAAGGTAACATCGTGTGCGAAAAACTTAATCTTTCCTTTATCCAAAAAATAATATTTGCGCGCGCTAAACCAAAAAGATTTTGTTTTTGGACCCATGTTATGAACAGAAATATACGACCTTGTCATAATGCATAACATTTGCAGAGAAATCTATTTTTTAAAACATGTCTGAAATAGAGAGTTGTGCTTACTGAAATGTTTATTTGAATGCAGATGAAAAGTAACATCTACTTGGAATACCTTGGGTTTTACCATTGAATAAGCGCACGGTTTTCTGTTTCCCACCTTTAGCTTTTCTATCTGTAGAAACCAGTTTATTTTGACAAAATTTCAAGGCCACGAAAACTGGCTCACACCAGCTAGCTGACGAAAAAATGTTGAGAACAACGCTTTTTTATCGGATTGGAAGATATGGATACAAACGAAAATACAGTGTCAATGGTGGACAAAGTCGAACGATTTCAACACTGGATAAACTTTATCCTCGACACGATGACTTCAGTGAGAGACATATTGGCCCAAGTGAAGAAGAAAAAAAGTCAATGTTAGATTTTCTTGGTTTCAAGGCAAGTATACCAAAATTATCAGATTTTCTTTTGCTCCCACTATTGCTAAATTCTTTTGTCAACTACAGATCAGTGTCGTCAAGTGTCCTGATCAAGCTTCGTAACCATGAAGGGGCTGATGGGTTTATTTCGTTCTCCTTGATCGGGGATATCAGTTCCCTGTGATTCGTTTTCCAGTTCATTAATTTGTCGTGAATCATTATTAGAACATTGTTTGATCCGTGATTGAATGAATTCCCCGTGAACTGTGATTGGTCCGAATAATTCTTTCGTGATTCGTGATGAGGCCCCTCAACCATAGCTCTATATGTCCTTTTATATTTTCTGATATGGCAGACCATGGTCCACAACTAAAATAAAAAATCAGCATAAGGACCATAAGAGCTACGTTTCCTCAACTAGATCCTGACAAGATACGATAACGTAACTTTCAGTCCAATACATTCACTGGAACATGGTGTACTGAAGGTTACGTTCAATTCAATTCAATTCAAAAATATTTTATTGAACATAATTATATATTAAAATATACAAACAAGGTTCAAAGGGATTGCACATCAGGCTAGGCCTATTTAAGTGCTCTCCTAATATAACAAGAGGACATCATTGCGTAAATATCAATTATATTGAAAAGAAGATTAATTTACATAAATAATAATAATACAAAATAAATAATATTAGTAATAATGTTATTATTATTTTGTTACTTATGGTTTGTCCTATACATAATAGTTAATTAATATAATGATCAATTAATAAATAGTATTGATGTTCATGAAAATAAATAAGTTATATTAAGATTTATTTTAAGGAAGGTTACGTTATTGTATCTTGGTCCTGAACTGATCATAAGGTCCTATAAACCCTGTAAGCACACAGTTGAGGTAAGCTGAGTTGACGTATAAGCAAGGACGTATATTGACAAGGATAAGGCCACACCAAATTAATTAGTTGTTCTTTGAGATTTTGGCCAAAAAATTTGGGGTGAGCGAGCGAAATTTTTTTTTTTAATTTTAAATTTTTCGCTTCAAATATTCTTGAATTTAAGAGCGAGCGAAATATTTTTTTTTTATTTTTCCTTTCCGGCATTTCAATATTGTTTGAAACGTGTGCATTTGAACCTGCATAACAGCTGATATTCAACCTCTAGACTTAAAAGGTCATTATTGAACTAATAATAATAGTGTCTTATCATTCAGTCCAACAAAGTGCCTTGCATAAACTAAGTTTTGTAAATTGCTTGCCTTTAACAACAACTTTTTCACATTCTGACCTTCTGTTGCATGATAGCTAAAGCCACAACTATATGATGTTAAACAGTACACTTTACACATATTGATCACTAACTAGTCTATCAAAGAATTGTGTAAAGCAAGTGTATGTAATTTCATTTAGATGTAGATGGTCACTAGAAACCATTTAAGATGTACTAAAAGTAAGAAAAAGAAAAAAAAAACAGACTGGCAAATTCTAATTGATAATTACATGACTATATGTTGCAGAGTTTGTCAGTATCTGGCAGTGATTATCTTAAACTGGTGCTAGAACATTCATTATTTCCCTTGATAATTTTTATGAAGTCTTAGAAATATTCCACCGTAAATGTTCAAGTCGTGTTTTTCATATTCATGTCCAAATATTATAAATTGCATAACAAATGAAGGCTTATGTAATAGGACTAGTCATTTCTCAAACTGTTCTTTATTTACCCAAGTCATAGAAAAAAATGATACGTGCAAAACACAAATTCAATGAATGTTGAAAACAATGGAAATGTCACGCAGTAACCCAGTCGTTATAAGAACTTAAGTACCACTCAAGTGTTTGTGAAAAAGAATTACGACGGGAGAGCTTAAATAATTCCAGTTGGATGCCTCACAACTATTCATAAAAGGCAGTTGGAAGTGTATGAAACCCGGGTATGACTCCTTTCCCAAATCATTTTATTGCGGCCATGTCATCTGAATCAAAATAACGCTTAACTACACTGCTATTTCCCTGTTTTTGAACGCATAATTGACACAGATTCATTTTTATAATTTTGGTATCAAGTTCTTGGAAAACTTTAGTTGATTTCAACAGGCGAAATTTTAATTTTTTTATTTTGATTTTGGAAATTTAGGAGCGGCAAATAATTTTTATATTTAAATTTTTATTTTGCCAATTTAGGAGCGGCGTTTCCAAAGAACTACTAATTAATTTGGTGTGGCCTAAGCATCTCTTGATATTTGGAAATACAAATGTATATCAGGAGGCATGAGATGTTGTCAATTGAATTTTCAGGTTCAAACATTACCCAAGATGGCTGGCAGCATGGAATATACAATGTAGCTTAATATAATCATGATAATGGATCCTACTGGAATCAAAACCAAAGGTTTTCTTATATTAAACTACTGGGCATATTGTAACTCCAGTTTATCCATCATGTCCATGTTACCTTTAGTCTTTGGCAAAGAAAGTCTATGTTAGTCAATGTCCAGGTGAGCAATACAGGCTTTTGTAGACTTGAGAGCCTCTTGTTTTACTATTCCTAGATCAAGGATTATGAATATGCAAAAAATATTACATATAAATTGTGTTAAATGTCAATTCCACAGAGGTTAGAACTTGCCCTTGATGTACATGTGTAGGGTCTCCTTGGGGGATAAGTAGTATCCTCTTCGAGAAGTGGCCACGAATCTTGAGTCCTCTGCCAAATCATGTTTTAGTCATAGCAGTAATCTAGGTGCAACACCTCCAATAATTGCAATAAACAATATTATGAGTTGCAAACATCTCTAAGTAATGGTATTTTTCCATTGGAACAAATGTTTAGTATTTATTCATAACTTTATCAAAAGCACATAAATGGTCCCATTTGGAGAAAAAAAGTATGACTGATTGATGTTTTACACAAACTTCAGCAGTATTTCAGCTATGTCACGGCAAGGATAAAAATATTGAAAATTGTGATGGAACTTTTATTAGCCTTGCCAAATAAATGAAATATGTTCACATTAGACTAAATAGTAATGAAATCTGGTTTTAACCTGGCCCGAAACCTAAAACTTGATCCCATTACTAAACATTCAGGGGAAACACATGCACTAAAACAAGTGATCATTTAATCACCCTCATCAGTGACTAAATTTTAAAAATAATGGAAATGAAGTAATAGTTGTCTGTCTTGATTTCCTCTTTTAATCACCTACACAAGTGATAAGGTAAACAAGCACCTGCAGCAATGATTTGGATTTTCTGGTAGCTTGACAAAAGAGTTTTCATGTTTTAAAAATGGTCATTGGTTTGATAGTATCTTTGGTAATTTTTTTTTCAATAATTGTAAGCAGGATGTACAGTGACTAATTTACTGTTTATCACTTCTTAAAGTGATTTCATTAATTTTTTCTAAATAGTCACTGATAACAAACACATTTGTAATATTGTCACAGAGTTTGGACAATGCTGTTTCATTAAATTCTGAAACATATTATAGCATCAGAGAACAACAAAGACTTTCATAATTTTATTTTTTTTTCTTTCTTTTGTTTGAATTTTAGGACAAGCTCATCCAGTAAGTTCAGAGTCCGTAAATTCTGGAATTGGAACATTTGCTTCGTTTTCAATTTTATTTTCATCTACAGTTGGGCTTGGCTATACAATTTTATTTAGATTTGATTATGTTCTGTTGGGTTTGGCTCTACAATTTTGTTTAGATTTGAGGGCTCACCACACTAAAAAATTAACAAGGACTAGGAGACTTGAAGTCTATCTCAGGGTACAGATAGGGAGATTTCAGGTCATGTCATTTTCAAAGATCTTCTCTGAAACTGCTGAGCCAATTGATACCAAACTTGGCCACAATAGTTTTTGGGTGGTCCCTTACAAAAAAGGTGTTTTTTTAGGATCGCACTACATTTAACATGGCCGCCAGCGGTGGACATACATTGTAGTTTTAACATTGGACCCTATGGGAAAACACATTCAAAGATCTTCTCCTCTGTAACTACAGGGCAAATTGGACCCACCTTTGGCCACAATAGTCCTTTGATGATCTCTTACAAAAAAAGTGTTTTTAAGGTCTGCGTGAATTCCAAGATGGCCGCCAGCGGGAAACATAGTTTTAACATTGGAGCCTTTGGGAAAACACTTTCAAAGATCTTCTTCTCTGAAACTACTGAGCCAATTGGAACCAAACTTGGTGACAATAGTCCTTGGGTGGTTCCTTACAAAAAGGGTGTTTTTTAGGTCCGCGCAATTTCCAAGATGGCTGCCAGCAGGGAACATAGTTTCAACATTGGACCCTATGGGAAAACATTTTCAAAGATCTTCTTCTCTGAAACTACTGAACCAATTGGTACCAAACTTGGCCACAATAGTCTTTGGGTTGTCCCTTACAAAAAAGGTGTTTTTCAGGATTGCGCTACAATCAACATGGCCGTCAGAGGGGGACACAGTTTTAACATTGAACCCTATGGGAAAACACATTCAAAGATCTTCTTTTCTGAAACTACTGGGCCAATTGGAACCAAACATGGCCACAATAGTCCTTAGGTGGTCCTTTGCAAGAAAGATGTTTTTCAGGTCAGTGCTATATTCAAGATGGCCGCCAGTGGGAAGCATAGTTTTAACATAGGATCCTATGGGAAAACATTTTTAAAAATCTTCTTCTCTGAAACTACTGAGCCAATTGATACCAAACTTGGCAACAATAGTCTTTGGTTGGTTCCTTACAAAAAGGTGTTTTTCAGGATTGCGCTACATTCAACATGGCTGCCAGCGGGGGATATAGTTTAACATTGGACCCTATGGGAAAACACATTCAAAGATCTTCTCCTCTCAGGGGGTCCAATCGAATTGGTAAGTGCAGCGTGTATTTTGGTAAGTGCTACCAAAGATGGCTGACGCGCCCCGCTTCGGCAACTAAAGGTCAGTACTTGAGAGGGTCTTATCGTTGTGCATTTGCACATTGTATTCTGTAAATATTGCGTTTCGGCTGTTCTACCATCTGACAATCGATACGTGTATTTACTTTAATACAAAGAACGCTTTTCAGAAAGCTATTGAAGGAAAACCGACGAGGAGTAGGTCAAAATTTTGAACACGCCAACTTCATCTTCAGATTTCTATACATCGAAGCTATTATATGTTACGTTTGTAGTAAAGAATTGGTGCTTGTTGATGGGAAAACATGTCAAAGATTTATTTTTCATAAGGCTGTTTAGCGTTCTGTTTTTTTTTCGACATTACTTCAAATTTTGGTAAGTGCAGTGCGGTGTACGCCAAAATTTTGGTCGGTGTCAGCTATTTTTAAGGTTGTACGCCAGGGTTCAAAAAGTGTCAATTAGAACTTTGAGATATTTCCATTGGTTAATTTATATTATAAAAGACTGCAGAAAATAGAATATAAACTGGTCCACTGCTCACAATTTTTCGCCTTTTATTGTTGAAATGTTTACAAAAAATCATTATCTTTCAAAAAGTTTCATCAGAAGGAATTTGATTGATTTTTATATTGCTAGAGTTTCTGAAACAAAACGAAAAGTGGGTGTCATTGAGCTTATATTCAAATTATTTCACGAATTATAAATGTTTCGAATTATATCTTTGTTAAGTATTGTTAGATAACTTCATTTTTATACGACCGCAAAAATTTTGCGGTCGTATTATGGTATGGCGCTGGCGTCGGCGTCGGCGTCTGTGGACAGCATAACTTTAGTTCTGGTGAACGGATTGTTATCAAATTTTAGTATGATGTTTGTTGGCACAAGCTTAAGCCCGGGTTTTAATTTCGCGTTCCCTGCCCAACCCGTTTTTGAAAAAGAGGCAAAAAAGGGGCCAAAAAGGGGTAAAATTAGGTATTTTCGTGTCTGTGGACAGCATAACTTTGGTTCTAGTGGATGGATTGTTTTCAAATCTTAGTATGATGTTTCTTGGAACATTCTTGAGAAACGTTTTTTTCCTTTAGGTTTTTGCCCCACCCATTTCAGAATAAGGGGCCAAAAAAGGGTTAAATGAGGTGTTTTCACATACTTGACTGTAGAATCTTTATTATTTATTGGATTTTGATGGGGTTTGTTTCAGTGTGCTCCTGAGGAAATTTCCAATCTGGAGTATGCCAACGGATTTCACGTAGCATGTACCACTCACGAGATAAATGGGGCCCAACAGGGGCAAATCTCAAAAAAAAA
>MJUU01044187.1:52965-66732 GCA_002080025.1 Modiolus philippinarum | reverse complement strand
AAAAAAAACTGTAACCGAACTATATCTTTTATTAAAATACGGGAGCTCCATCATAATGCAAATATTAACGAAACAACTCAAAGATTACACTTATTCATTAAAATTTTTTTTTTAATCCGCTGTTAAAAATTATAACGTATTGGAGTAATATTCCCAAATTATTCTATGGTAACATATGTTCAATTTGATACAAAAGAAATCAAATCAGAAACATGTCTATATCGACTGTTTGACTAGTTCCCACTTTGCTTCCTTTAATGTGGCAAAAAAGCTTCCTAGCATAAAACTGAAGTAGGAGTTGTGCGAAAAAACCATGTACCCTTTATGGAAGGACGGACGGATAAGCAAGGGTAATTCAATTTTCCCCCGAATTTTTGTTAAATTATGAAGCTTCATAGGCACTCTTAGAAATACAATACGGCTAGCACTATAGAATATCAATTCACTTATCAGATAACATTTTGGACCGAAACTCTAACTTCTGCTTCATCAGTTACTAAGATTGCAAATTTAACTACATTTTTATGTATAAATTGGTTGTTTAAAAGGCCGGTAATGAACAGCTTAAAATGTATTTATTATAATAATTTGATTAAGGTGTTCGTCAAGGTGATAGTATCAATCCCAATATATTTTTGTTTATTTATGATAATTGCTGATAATGATTTTAAAAAGTCTATGATTACATCTTTAAAATAAGCACCAGGCACCAGACAAAAATTCTTACGAATAAGTTCCCCATGAGGTTACTATGTTAGACAATGCTAGAATTGACAGCAATCATTGATGAAATATGGACCTGTTAGATTGCTTTGTTGAAGGATTAGTATAAGGACTATTGTGACGTAGATTTGTCGAATTGGTTGTTTGAAAGAAATTAATTTAATTATTTGTAGGTGTGCGTCAAGGTGATATTCGATGCTTAAATATGCTGAGCATGATTTTGCCCAATGTATTTAATCACCAGCTATCATCAACTGACAAAATATCTAAGGATGGATTATATCATCGTAGGTGTGTTTCAAGGTGATATAGTCAATCCTTATATATGATGATTGCCGATCATGATTTTGAATTCTTTGTAAAGATAATATTAGGTTACTTAGTCTGTGTCTATATCTTTCGAATAATCACCAGCCATCAGACAAAACAAAAGACAAAAAAAATATTTCCATATGGTACAATGTTAAACTTATCTCCAAAATCGAAGCAATTGATGAAATGCGTTCATGCCAACTACCTTTGAGGAAGGGTACTAGTACATTAAGTACCTATTGTGACTCAATTTGCTTCCAACTAGTTGCTTGGAAAGTCTACAGTGAAATTCTTAGCACGTCTTTAATTCGATGTAAGTGTGTCAATGCAAAATATATTTGTATCTATTTAAGGAGGCTACTGATCGTGATTTTGAAATCAGACTAATAATTATCTTCTTCACTTGGTGAAAGTAATTGAACTTAATACAAACCTTTGTTCAAGTTAAGAGCCCATCTAAAGACCATTAAGACCAAATTCTGATTCGAATTGATTATTTTAAAGGCGGGCGATAAAACCCTTAGAATGTATTTAATTCGATGTAGGTGTTCCTCAAGGTGATATAATAGAACCTACTGTATTTTAATATATATATGTTTTTATTTTTGATAATGGAATCTATACTTAAGTTAAAGTCAGATTACATGTACTTCGTTTGTGCTCATATCTTAAAATCATCACCAGACAAATTAAAACAGTGAATAAGATTCGATAGGTTACAATTTTAAACTTAGCCCTCGTTTTACAGTTGTCTCGGGTGAAATGTGGACATGTCAAATATCTTTGTTGAAAGGCTAATCTAAGGTCCATTGTGAACAAGGTTACTTTTGTTTTTTGTTTTTGTTTTTGTTTTTGTTTTTTTTCTTTGTGTTTTTTTGAATGGCCGATTATAGAACCCTTAGATTGTATATAATTCGATGTAGGTGTGTGGCAAGGCAAATATATTTTGGTCTATGTAAGTTCACTACTGATAATCAGTTTTAATTCAGACTAAAGATAATGTCAGGTTAAGTCTTTGGTGAAATGAAAACCTGTCAAAAACCATTGCTCAAGTTAAAAGCCCAACTAAAGACCATTGTGACCAAATTTTTATTCCAATAAGTTGTTTTAAAGGCTGGCGATAAAACCCGTGGAATGTACTTAATTCGATGTAAATATTCCCCAAGGTGCAGAACCTAAAATATAATTGTATATTTATGATGATTGAGTCTAGATTCAAGTTAAAATCAGATTACTTCGTTTGTGCTTATATCTTAAAATAATCACCAGACAAAATAAAACAGTGAATGAGTTTCCATAGGTTACAATTTTTAACTAAGCTTTTATGCCACAGCAATCTTTGGTTAAATACAGACCGGTCAAATGTCAATGTAGGAGGGCCCATCTAAGGACCCCTGTGAACAAGTTAAGTTTCAATTGGTTGTTTCGTAGGCTGGCGAAAAATCCTGAGAATGTATTTTATTCTATGTAGGTGTGCGCCAAGGTGATAANCTTGATGTAAGCTTTCAGTAGTATGTCAACGGATTTTGCTTAGCTCTTACTGTTTCCGTGCTATAAGGGTTCACAGGGGCCAAAACTGCAAATTTGCAGATTACCTAAAATTTTTATTTTTCATCGCATTTTATGGTCTTTTTTCTATGGATTCCTCTTGATATAAGCTTTCAGCAGTATGTCAATGGATTTGGCGTAGCTCTTACTGTTTCTGCGCTATAAAGGGTCAAAGAGGAATCATAAGGAGTCATAAGGGCTAATTTTTATTTTCCCTAGTTTGTGTCCAGCTAATTTCTGTGTCAATCTCCTTATTGCGTCCTTCTAATTATTGTGTCAAGCTCTTTTGTTTGTCCATACTCGCTTTAAATTACACTTTTTCAGATTTCAGTGGACGACATGCTGCGGTCGTATCATGCTGCGCTCGGCGTAGCCCTTTATTATCATTTCAATTCGCAAAAAAACATTTTTATGATGATTTTGGCGACAGTATTGTATGGTGACTTTAAAGAATGACAAGAATTTTTTTATTTTCACTCTATTAAAACTCCGTACATCAACCCAAGAATTTCGTTACGTTAGCTCAATATTTTCAAACTTGATTCACAGCAGACTAGATTATCATTTACAGCAACATTATTCAATAACAATGAAAGATCATGAAAGGATATGGAGAAAATGTACATGAGATAAAGTCTCTAGAATTACATTCAGCTTGAAGGAAGAAAGTCTTCTTGTCATAATTAAAGCTTTTCATTCGCAGTTATGGACATTTTTACACAAATTTGACTGACGCGTATCAATATTTCAAGATTTTGCAAAATACAAACGTATGCATCATTCTCTTGTTTTCCTGTCCATTTTCATTCATTTTCAATATTCCAGAACAAAATACAACTCCTGCAAGTTAAATTCATTTTTCTTAGGAAAAAGATGAAATAAAATGCGGATATCTTTTTGTAATAATACTCCCACAGAAATGGAATATGTTGCACTTACCAATTTGGCGTACACCGCACTGCACTTACCAAAATTTGAAGTAATGTCGAAAATAAACAAAACGCTAAACAGCCTTATGAAAAATAAATCTTTGACATGTTTTCCCATCAACAAGCACCAATTCTATATTACAAACGTAACATATAATAGCTTCGATGTATAGAAATCTGAAGATGAAGTTGGCGTGTTCAAAATTTTGACCTACCCCTCGTCGGTTTTCCTTCAATAGCTTTCTGAAAAGCGTTCTTTCTATTAAAGTAAATACACGTATCGATTGTCAGATGGTAGGAGAGCCGAAACGCAATATTTACAGAATACAATGTGCAAATGCACAACGATAAGACCCTCTCAAGTACTGACCTTTAGTTGCCGAAGCGGGGCGCGTCAGCCATCTTTGGTAGCACTTACCAAAATACACGCTGCACTTACCAATTCGATTGGACCCCCTGCCTCTGAAACTACTGGTCCAATTGGAACCAAACTTGGCCACAATAGCCCTTCGGTGGTCCTTTGCAAAAAATTTGTTTTTCAGGTCAGCGCGATATTCAGGATGGCCGCCAGGGGGAAACATAGTTTTAACATTGGACCTTATGGGAAAACACTTTCAAAGATCTTCTTCTCTGAAACTACTGAGCCAATTGATACCAAACTCGGCAACAATAGTCTTTGGGTGGTCCCTTACAAAAACGGTGTTTTTCAGGATCACACTATATCCAAGATGGCCGCCAGTGGGGAACATAGTTTTAACATTGGACCCTATGGGAAAACACATACTCTGAATGTACTGAGCCAATTGGAACAAAACTTGGCCGCATTAGTCATTGAGTGGTCCCTTGCAAAAAGATGTTTTTCAGGTTAGCGCGATATCCAACATGGCAGCCAGCGGGGAACTTAGTGTTTCCCATGGGGTCCAATGTTAAACTAACAGAGGTCTTCTCCCCTTTAACTAATTAGGGATAATGGATTTATAGTTTAAATATATATAAGGGCTCTTTAACATAAAATGTCTATGTTAATCAAGGGCCAGGTGAGCGATACAGGCTCTTGAGAGCCTCTTGTTTCAGGTGGATATTTAATATTCAATAATTGCAATCATTCAAATAGTATTGTTATCTCATGATCTACAATGTAGATTTGATTAAAAACCCTTATTAAAGTTGTCACAGATTTATGTCTTTTCCAAAAAAAGCTCATGGTGGAGGGATATACAGATTACAGACTTTTTACACGGGAGTTGAAACGTATCTATTTTGGGCAAATTTTCATTGAATTTTTGTAATAAATGTTTATTAGAAAGTCAACTAGCCTTGATTTAAGAACCATGAGATGATATTAACATTGTTTTGGTTTGAAGAATACAAGAAAAAGTTTTAGAAATCTATCAATTTACTTCCTGTTACTAGAAACAGCGACTTAAAATTGCTTTTGGGAGCTACTGTAGGTGACTTGAAGCACAACAGGGTGACTTAATTGCCCAGTTTGGTGAGCCCACTTTTGTCAACAAGACAGTGTTTCCTTCAATTTGTCATCTATCATATACGCCGTGTGAACTTCCGGTCATGTTGTCCACATTAACAGAGGATTATACACAGTAGAATGAAACGATTTGTTTACATTTTTACGATTAATTACGGTGGGTCAATACACCGTAGAATTATAGAATTACACGATTTGTTAACATTTTACAGATGTTACTGGCTATGAAAATTGTGATTTATATTTGGGAAATTTCAATTTTGGGATTTTTAAAGGTCAAAATTGGAAAACAAAGAGGGCATTTCCAATAGGGAATGGGTCCGAAAAGCGGCCCCTATGAGATCCTAGATAAATTCATGGATAAGTAATCATACAACTGAACGTCAGGTGTTTTCGGGCCACTAGAACAGTTGTTTTTTGGAGAATAGTACTTTTTTATTGGTTTAACTAAAGCTAAAACCCCATAGTTTTCAAAATAATTATCATGGGCATCAGGAAAATTCATTTTCAAATAGAACTTTCAAAATGGCAAAAAAATACAAAATTTTGCCAAAATCTTAATTTGTCCATATTTCTTGTCAAATGGCTTCATAACTTTGCATACATGTTATTAGAAATAGTTCACACATGTTTTCAAAACAAGGCATTTTTTCAGTTTACTGATTTGTGGTTGTTGAGGCTTTCCTTAAGAAAAGCTCTAAAATCAGTCATATTGTTGATTAAACAGTCATGCACCTTTTTCTGTGCTTCCCTTGATGCTTATCATTATTTAGGCTGCATTATTAGGGGAATCATTGATTTATTTTCTTTATAAACCTCGATCTGCATCACATTTTATCATACATATTTTGCTTCTGATTGACCATTCAACCATGCTTATATTCAGGCAAAATATTTCTGTCTTTAGGCCAATTAAAATCAATTGGTGATTTTCAGCCCCCCCCCCCAAAATCAGTCCACCTGAGATTAATTTATTTTTCAAAAGTCTGCGATGTCAAAATTCCTGTATTTTAATTCGTGTCCATACCCGATATACGGTTCCGTTTACATATGCGTAGCCATTTCAGGTAGTTGACAAAAACAGTTTTCGCACTTGGGGGAGTTATTGCAGGTCTAACTGAAAAGAAAAGCTATAGCTAGTTTGCTTTGAATTTCAAAAAGTCGAAGACATTATTTGACACCTTTAGTGACCTTTTTTATTGGGTGCTATAGATGAGAATACACCAGTTATTGAGCTTTATTATCATTTATCGGACAGGTTGAGAACACACCACCAAACGGAAAGAAAGGAAAAATCGACAAGATCCTCAATAAAAATAAATTATATAAATTCCACCCATCCGCCCCATATTTTTTCATGGGGTCGGATGAAAATCTACATATTAAGTTTAATTGGCCTTATAAATGGTCAAAGCAAATAAAGTTCATGACAGGAGTGCATGGACATGCATTAAGTTGTGCATTAAAATCAGAGGCACTTGTCTGTACTCATGCTGACCCTCTGAAATATAATAGAAGTTAAGTGTGGATTGTGACCCAAGTTAATAGAGACAAACTGTGCTTGTAATTCAAATTTAGTGAGATTGAAAAGTAGAAATATAGGTGACCATATATATCCTGATGTGTGAAAAGATTACTGTACTATTTATGTCAAGGATGCTATTTATATATTTATGGATATTTTTATGTATTTGAAAGTTGTAATAAGGACACATATCCTTGAAAGTGTTTTAGAACTAGAAGGTATAAAAGTATTTCTGTAATATCAAACTTACCATGCTTACTTGTGTGTACCATTAAAAAAAACTTCTAAATAGAAATCTCAAGGACCTCTTTTAGATTTGATTCCAATTTTGTCACATGCTTTGATTTAATTTTAAATAATTATCATTCCATAATTTGGTACATAGATGCCAACCATTATGATTTGTCCATAATTTTCACAGATTTTGGGTCCACATTACAGGATTATTTAGTTGCATTTATCAGTCAAATTGTTACGTATAAATGCCATAATCTTGACTTTTTCCCTGTGGTTTAATTAAGAAATAATTAACAGTAGCCATATATATTGATATTATTTTTACAAAAAGCTGGCACTTTATGGTGAATATTTTACCCTGAGCGACCAGCGCTGGGTAAAAAAAATTCACCATAAAGTGCAAGCATGTGGTATAAATAATACAAATACCGGTATATGACTACTGGTTAGTTATTTCGATTTTAATATGACATCCACAAAGTTCTTCTCTAGTATATGACATCCACAAAGTTCTTCTCTAGTATACATGGATGAAACACAAATTTACGTCGTTAGTAGGTCTGAGACTATGCAAAAACTGATGTTAAATTACCTATGATGTTATCAAAAGTACCACCATTAAATTTTGTTTATAATTACCCAAAATATATATTATTTGTACCATGGGCATGGGTTTGGATACAAAGCGATTGAAGACTGTCATATAAGAAGCAGGATTATCTGAATAGTTGAAAAAATATCTTTTAAAAAGTTGATATTTTTGTCAACCTTCAAAACAATGTCTGAATCTAATGTTGGACTCTCTGCCTGAAAAAGAAACAATATAGAGCAACATATTCTATATAAGGCCCTCAATGTGCCCAAAGTAGGATATAATTTCAAGATCGCCAGTTTGGCCACCATTGTCATTACATTGCAAATGTTGGTATGCGAGCAAACACAAATTAAGCTTTTTATTCCAAAAAGTCAGTAGCAAGATGGCCACCAACAATTGAATATTGGTGGCCAATCACAAATTCAGGGCTGTATATTTTAATCTTCCCTACATTGTACAAAAAATTGCTAATATTGTAGTTATGTGAATTCAGTGTCCATCACGAGGGTAAGAAGCCAAATTCAATGTTTAAAGTTTATATAATACATGTATGTTTCATTATTTCAGTCTGTTTATTTTCATTTAACAGGGCTGCACGCCACTAACTTTGGATTCTATTGGTTACATCATGTACATGGGACAAAACTATAAGTAATTTGAAAACAGACGTCATGTACATGAATGATTCAAGAAATAGTTTGCACATCATTTTTGCAACCTTTCGTTTAGATAAATTGAAAGTTGAAAAGCATTTATTTTAATGTCTTGTATTTATCACAGCTTTACATGCAGCCTGCTACTCAGTCCAAATACATTAATAATAATAATAACATTATATACTTTTTGTAGAATATGGATGATATGATTACTAAGACAGTTCCAGCAAATATTTTAATGGACAGAGAATTAAACTTGCATGAACCTCTAGGTGAGTATTCTATAAGGAAATCATCACCTAATATTAGTAAGCAATTAATGAAAGATTTCAATATAATGAATTTCCACAACTGAAGTACATTCCCTGGTCTCCACTGGGGATAGGGGAAAACTGTTTTTGCTTTGTGTGCTTGTAGGCACATTGTGGTTCAGTCTTCAACTTAGCTACCTAAATTTTGGGAATAAGATTTACTGATTGTATAAAATCTGCCAGTTTTAGATAAGAAAATAATTGTAAATATTTCAGATACATGTATCTAGTACATGTCATATTATCAGTTTGATTTGTTGATTTTTAAAAAAAGTTATTGCATTTTTATAACCCCACAAACAAGTTCACATTGATTGATGAGCAAATATCTTATGATATGAACTCAATTGATTGAATGACTATATGATATGTTTGATTTACAGGTGAAACTGATTTAATTGAAAGACTGTATTCCATGGCATCAAAGAATGATGTTTGGAGGAGTTATATAGGGATTGGTTACTACAACACATATACACCTACTACAATACTCAGAAATATATTTGAAAATCCAGGATGGTAAGTTTTTAGCTCACCTGGTCATGAAAGCCTGAGTTTTGCTATCATATTTCATACGTTTTGTAAACTTATCATTCGAATATCTTCTCTTTTGAAGCCACTTGGCCAATTGCAACAAAACTTGGTCACAAAAGTCCTAGGGTGGTTCCCTTTAAAGTTATGTCTGGCAGGTCACCACTCCATTCAAGATGGCTGCCAGTGGGAACCATAGATTTAAGTTCAGTTTACATTGGACCCTTTTGGAATCTTTCTTGTCAAAAACTATGATACTAGTCCAATTACAACTTAACTGAGTCATAATTTAGATGGTGACTTCAAATAAGGTATCTGGCAGGTCCATACCTTAAAGATGGCTGCCAGAGGGGAACATAGATTTATCGTTAGACCCTACGAGAAAAACAATCAGAATTTTTCTCTAGTCCATTTAGAACCAAACTTAGTCACAGTGGTCCTTAGATGGTCCAACAAAAAGGGTATCTTGCATGTCTGTACTGCATACAAGATGTCTGAAAGTGGGGAACATAATTTTAATATTGGAACATATTGGAAAACACATTTAAAGATCATTTCCTCTGAAACTACCGAACCAATTGTAACCAAGCTGGCAACAATAGTCTTTAGTTTGTCCCCTGCAAGAAAGGTGTTTTTTTCAGGTCCTCGCTACATTGTATATCCAAAATGGACAAAATAAGAATGTTTGTGTAGGTGTTTTACATGGAGAACAACAAAATAAAATGTGAAATAATATTAAAATTTAAAACTGTATACTGTATATATATACTGTTAAACAGGAATTTTTCGTGCCATCTTAATTTCATGGTTATTTGACTGGATTTTAGTCTGCGCAGTTTTGAATTAGCCCTGCCAAATTGTTGACCATTGACTTTAATAATAGACAAGTATTTTTGCACTGTTTTATTTTCGCGCTTCTATTTCAAATGCAAAAATTGCGAAAATAAAACCGCAGCAAAAAATTTCCTGGTTTACAGTAAAAAAGAGAAAAGGCAATGTACCTTATAGTTTGACATTGGAACCTATGGGAAACACTAACAAAGGTTCTTTTCCCTTAAATTACTGGGCATTTTGGAACTATAGTTTAACTTTGGCATCTTTAATATAGAATGTCCATGTTAGTCAAGCTCCAGGTGAGTGATACAGGCTCTTCAGAGCCTTTTGTTTTAAGTTTTTGATGTATAATATTAAAGAGCAATTTGTATTCCATATGAATGGACACTTTAGTTTTAGGCTTTATATTTGTTTCCATTAATATTAGGACAACACAGTATACACCATACCAGGCAGAACTTGCCCAGGGAAGACTTGAGAGTTTATGTAATTACCAAACAATGATATGTGATTTAACAGCCTTACCAATAGCTAATGCCTCATTACTGGATGAAGCTACGGCAGGAGCTGAAGCCATGTTATTGTGTTACAGGTAAGTCATATAATGGAACACAGGTACATTCACCTGTCTATAACAGGCAACAGGGGGAGGAAAGGATTCTAGACAACGATTTGTGATTTAACAGCCTTACCCATAGCTTATGCCTCATTACTGGATTAAGCTATGACTGTGTTATTGTGTTACAGGTAATTCATGCAATTGGACAGAGGTACAGTATTTGATAATAGATTGAGTTAACACGTTACAAACAGTGGCTGATCCAGACATTCTGCTAAGGGGAGGGAAGGGGCCCGACCCATTAATAATTTTTCTGTAAGAGGGAGGCCCGGAACCCTAGGTATTTTCAATTTTTGCCAACCTAAGCCCCCGCCCCATTCTGCTACTGATAAAACCTTAGTGTATTGTTCATCTAGTTAACTCAACTCTGAAGTCAACTCATTTCTAGTTCACTTTGCTATAGCCAGAGTCAACTTTTACATCACTTGATGGCCCTCATATATCTGACATGTCGAAGACATTGAACTTTCTATTTAAAAAATCTTGAATTGGAACCAAACTTTGTCACAAGAGTCCTCTTGAAGAAATATATTTGTCAGGTCTGCCTTCCATCCAAGTTACCGCCAGCAGGGAACATATAATTTACATGTAACATGGACAACACTTTTTGAGTAATTTTGTCAGTTTGATGATTTCTCCTCTTGAGACAAGTTGCTCATCTGTACTTTTAAATAGTTCAAAAATGCCAATTCACATACTGCCATACTTGATTCAGGCAAATTAGAAAACGTTTTTGTCACATGTACATTCACTCCATATCCTTTCATTTTTCCTACATACACCTTTAAAAATCAAAGCGTTCATGCATGTACATTTAAATAAATTATTGTAGAAGTAATTCTTGCTGCTGCAATTTAATATCTTTCAAACATATTGATCACTGAATATTCTGGTTTTCGATTCAAAATGTATTGTTTACATCAAAAGTGGATGTAAAACAGTAGTTGGAATTTGTCATGCAATTTGTGTGATTGCTTGTGATAACTCTGCCCAATCAGAGAAGCCATTAGCAATAGCAAAGTAAATGTATTGGTGTTAATAAGCTAGATCATTTCATTGATTTTACCCTAAAAAATACCCTGTGCCCCAAAGTTCCAAGGAACATGTATCCCCAACTGCATGAAAAGTTTGGGCATGTTACAAGGTGTCTAATCAACATGATAATTTACCTGTAAATTAAGAATTAATCCTTTCTACAATATTGCAGTAGGTTTATGGATATTTTTTTTTATTTCAAATTCTATGCATTAAAACTTTAGGGAGGAATTAATTTCTCCCATGAAGTCCACAAAAACTGGTACCCATGAACAGGTTACAAGTGCGCAATTATTTACAATGCATTTTCCATAGGGGGGTTCCCCTGTTTAGCGATAAACTAAAAATAGACGAAGGCTTTTTTTCATCCCGGGAGTCCTGAAAATGACAAGTACTTATACAGATCTTTCGAATTCCAAAATAAAAAATGGGGGGTCATGCGGCGTTTCTTGGTGTAAATTGAGGCTCAAAAAGGGGTATATTGAAAATAATAAAATATTTTTGTGTCGACCAGATCCCATAAAAGGTCAAATTATCACCTCTGGGTTACATTGTTGAAATCAGATTTGCTATAAACCGAATTGTAACATGACATAGTATTTTATTTTAAAACATTTAATTTTATTATCCACCAATCGTAGGAGTTGTAGTGCTTAATACTGAATACAGCTTTATGTTCAAAACTGGATCCCTGTTCGAAAGTCAATAATTGCGCACATGATACCTATAGAAATATTTATAAACTTCAAAACGTGACATGTCCTACATTTTTAGCAAGCCACATACCAAACAACATCATCTGACGGCATTTCATTAATGTGTCACCTGTTATGATTTTCAGAGCTTTATTTCCCAGAGGTCACCCCCTGTCCGAAAAATGCAGAAAAAAATTCTCATTTTGAAGATATTTTGGCGTCATTCTATAACATACTGAATGAAAATGAAATTGAAGCCGTGATCATATGCAGATAGTAGAAGGTCATCCATGTTGGTACCAAAGTCGTTAAATTTTATTATAGTGTACCCATATTTGGAAGCTGAAATAATAAATCGGCCAATTTTCTCAAAAAGAGCTTATTTGAAATAGACTATAGCCATAGAAATAGCATAAATACCTATCAGTTTGACTAAAATCAATGACAAGCCACTTACAATGATGAACACCATGCCAAAAACTTTAACCTTACTATTTGCCATATTAGGCAAAACGTGAAGTTTTAAGTGCAGCTAAATTTTGAGATTTTTACCAAAAAATTAATTTTGAAAATATGCTATTTTTCATAAATAAATGCAATTAAAAATATAAAACACACTGCTAAAGCTTCTCACATTTGTTCCGAAGCGATACAACAGGCATATACGCAATCTACTTCTGTAAACTAAAAATTATCAACTTTCACCGAAGCCTACCCCCCTTTTCTAGTGATTTTTACCATACATGAAGAAACAGACTATAAATCCGGAAATACGATATGCACAAACTTTCATTCGGTCAAAATTGTAAATTTATTTGAAATTCAGTGTTTTAGTACCATTCAATACATTACAATGTAGAAAAACGTGAAAAACACATTTTTGCTATAGGTTACAAGTGCGCAATTATTTACAATGCATTTTCCATAGGGGGGTTCCCCTGTTTAGCGATAAACTAAAAATAGACGAAGGCTTTTTTTCATCCCGGGAGTCCTGAAAATGACAAGTACTTATACAGATCTTTCGAATTCCAAAATAAAAAATGGGGGGTCATGCGGCGTTTCTTGGTGTAAATTGAGGCTCAAAAAGGGGTATATTGAAAATAATAAAATATTTTTGTGTCGACCAGATCCCATAAAAGGTCAAATTATCACCTCTGGGTTACATTGTTGAAATCAGATTTGCTATAAACCGAATTGTAACATGACATAGTATTTTATTTTAAAACATTTAATTTTATTATCCACCAATCGTAGGAGTTGTAGTGCTTAA
Source organism: Modiolus philippinarum (assembly GCA_002080025.1). Taxonomy (NCBI): domain Eukaryota; kingdom Metazoa; phylum Mollusca; class Bivalvia; order Mytilida; family Modiolidae; genus Modiolus; species Modiolus philippinarum. The sequence continues at coordinate 53,426 of MJUU01044187.1, read as the reverse complement.
TACTGAATACAGCTTTGGGTTCAAAACTGGATCCCTGTTCGAAAGTCAATAATTGCGCACATGATACCTATAAATAGTATTTAGTAGATGGTTAAAGGATGATAGATTAGAAAAAGTTTGCTGCCAGATATTGACAGTGACCAACAAACAATTTTTTAGAATTTTGGACTTTAGGTAGCAAAATAAAAAATACAAAATTTTACAAATATTTGGGTCCTGAACAATTGACGATATCAGCGTTTCGCGCCTCTAGCGGAATATCAGGTTCCATAACTCCAACATACTTGTACGAGGGTGTTTCTACCATTATGAATTAATATAAATATGCACATTTTAATATTAATTTGCAAGCTCCCAGTTTTATTATTCGACCATTTTTTTTTTATCTTGATGATAATTGATGTGTATACTATCTTAACTATACGGTGTTTACCTGGATTTTACCTGTATTGAGACGTCTG
>MJUU01044187.1:31931-43903 GCA_002080025.1 Modiolus philippinarum | reverse complement strand
TATGATGTGGCAACTTCAAAACTGATGTTAAAAATTGTTCGTTGGCCGCCATATTTAAAATGGCTACCAAAAAAGGCAGGAAAATTCAACATTGTCCGATTTCAAAGAAATTTGATTTCCAATTAGATATTGATGTTGCGACTTCAAAACCGATGTTGAAAAATGTTTGTTGACTGCCATTTACAAAATGAAGTCTCGACTTCAAAACTGGTGTCGAAAGTGGTCCTTAGCAAGAACGTTTTTTATAAAAAAAATCCCAACAAAGAAATATAATAAAACATGATCAGACTTTAAAAACAGTGTAAGATATTGGAGGTGTTCGACCTACGAAAGTTTGAGAAACTGAAGATCAACTGTATGACTTACATTGTTACCTTGATTGTGGCAACTGAAAACCAGGTGAGCGATACAGGCTCCTGGGAGCCTCTGGTTTTAGTTGTTATAGTTTCGAAAATGGTAGAAGCTGAAAAACAAAAATTTAAAGAAATATAGTATACTTTCGCTTTGGTAGGTCCAGAGGCCGGGTGAAGAGATCGGACCCCCCCTTAAAAAAACAAAAAAAAAACAAAAACAAAAACAAAACAAAAAAAACAAAAAAAACAAAAACAAAAAAAAAAACTTCGGATCCCCTATTTCGAAAAAAGATACTTGAAAGTTTCATGAATTATTTAACCAAAAATAACATAGAAATTGACAAAATGCACTGGACCAGCCTTTTCTGGAATTCCGCTGAAATCCCACCCGGTTATGAAGGATAGATCGGACAATGCTTTGGCATCAGTTAGATAAAAGGCATTTTTTATTTAACGTTTCCAACAGGGAAGAATGGATCCAAAAATTATACTTGAAAGATTTGAACTTGCCATTAATTGAGTGCATATTGTAAAATAAACTACAATACTGCGATTTGTATGGCACTGACGCCGATTTAAATCGGAAAGTGTGTGTGTGTGAGGGGGGGGGGGGGGGGGTAAATCTGTCGTATTATTTGAATAGTATCAAGGCACAGTCGTTTGCTATCAAAATTATTTATTACAATAGTGATTTCTGTTTTTTTTTCAAAATCACTTCCCGTTGAATGTAATTCGTGGAAAGGGGCGGAGCGGGGCGGAGCTTCAAATGTGCATTATCTAAATTTGCATAATATTAATGCACTGTTGGTAACTCCTCTCACTGCCATAAGGTTCAATGTGTTTTGTGGAGCGAGATTTTGATATAGTGCAATATCATGAAAGGCCGTCAGATAATGCACTGTTTAAGCATTGCCCTCCATTTTATTAGTATTAAACCATGCCAAGATCAAAGGAATCATATTACAAAGTTTGTTTAAGTGTTTCAATTTGTTGTCAAAGACAACAATTTATAACTTGAAAATTGAAAATGGACTAATAATTGAAACAAGTATCATTTAACTGAATCATGCATGAATTTTTAGGAAATTTTTAAACGTTGTTTGATATTTGACTTATTATAATGTATGCTTTTGTCTAACAAAGTCTTACTTGTAAATACAGTAATGATAATTATATTGAAATATTTCCAGTGCTCTTGGTATTGAAGTAGAGAGAATTGATTGGCATAAAATGGACCTAAGTAACCGTGATGTTTCTGGTCTTATGATACAGTATCCTGATACAGAAGGCAATGTTGTGGATTATGGAGAACTAATAGCCAATGCTCATGCCAATGGGGTATGTAGGTTTCATACAAATCAGCAGCCTAGTTGCTCTGTTATGACTGCATATGTGCTCTTGTACACAACCAGCAAGAATACTGCAAGATTGATGTTTTAGTAGTTAGCAAAGCTGTTGTTTACCGTATATTTTCAATTATAAGTCGGTTCGATTATAAGTCAGAAGGTCTTTTCGTGAAGAAAAACTTTGTATTTAGCGTTGATCATGATTATAAGTCGGTCGGAGATCGTTGTCAAGTTGTGTACCAAAACTTCAACATGAAATCGCTATAATTTATAAAATGGCGTACATTGGAATAAAAGAATGTCTTCTACAAGAGATAAATGCTGCATGTGAAGCATTTTACATGTGCTAAAAGCAGCTTATTCACGTTTCTAGCCAAGACATCGTATTAAGGGGGAATAACTGGTTTGTTTACTTATATAGTACGACCAAATACCCAAAGATATGATAAACGAAATGAGATCAAAAGTACGTGTTTCCAATATTAAAAATTTTTACAGCCGGTCTAAAATTAGTATTAAAATATAAATTATTTTCTTTAATATGGAATTAAAGTTAAAAAAATAATAAACAGTATTGGAAATGTCACATAAGATACGATATGACATTCCTAGGAGAAAGGTGTTAGTTATTGTCGGTTTTCGGTAATTAGTGAAATCAACTTAGTACACAAATAGTGAAACGTAAATATACATAAAGTACCTCCAAGATTCTAACTAAAATGTTCCAACACTTGATATCCCTGAACTTTTACAAAATTCCATATTAAATCAGAGTATATTAATCTTACAAAACAGAAATGACACCATCAAATCTTTTCTGCAGTGTATGTCCACCTACATGATTCAATTCAATCAGTAAGAAAAAATGTTGTGTTTCTTTGGATTATGACTTTTGGAGAAGTGTAATACCTTAGGATTAGTAAGGGAGAAAATTCAAATCTAGAAAAATATGAAACAAAGCAGGCGAAAAGAAGAAGAAACCAATTTATTCAAAATTAAAAAGATAGAATGTTTTATCTAAAATATTGATTTTCAAATTTTCAGATCCAAATTTTGTGAAATGAGGTATGAACCTTCACAAATAAAATGATTATTATACCCCCCGCAAATGAAGTTTTGGGGGGTATATACGAATCACCATGTCTGTCTGTCCGTCCCCTTTCGTGTCCGGAGCATAACTTTTGTACCGTAGCACCTAGGATTATCAAACTTGGTGTGTGGATGCATCATGGGAAGACAATGTGTCGCATACCAAATTTAGGTCACAGTGACCTTGACTCTGACCTTTGACCTTTATGATAGTAAAACCATGTGCATATCGTGTCCGGAGCAGAACTTTTGTACCGTAGCACCTAGGATCATCAAACTTGGTGTGTGGATGCATCATGGGAAGACGATGTGTCGTGTACCAAATTTAGGTCGCTGTGACCTTGACTTTGACCTTTGACCTTTATGATAGTAAAACCATGTACATTTCGTGTCCGGAGCAGAACTTTTGTACAGTAGCACCTAGGATGATCAAACTTGGTGTGTGGATGCATCATGGGAAGACGTTGTGTCACGTACCAAATTTAGGTCACTGTGACCTTGACTTTAACCGTTGATCTTTATGATAGTAAAACCATGTGCATTTCATGTCGGAGCAGAACTTTTGTATCGTAGCACCTAGGATTATCAAACTTAATGTGTGGATGCATCATGGTAAGACGATGTGTCGCGTACCAAATTTAGGTCACTGTGACCTTGACTTTAACCGTTGATCTTTATGATAGTAAAACCATGTGCATTTCGTGTCCGGGGCAGAACTTTTGTATCGTAGCACCTAGGATTATCAATCTTGGTGTGTGGATGCATCAAGGGAAGACAATGTGTCGCCTAACAAATTTAGGTCACTGTGACCTTGACTTTGACCTTTGACCTCTATGATAGTAAAACCATGTGCATTTTGTGTCAGGATCAGAACTTTTGTACCGTAGCACCTAGGATTATCAAACTTGGTGTGTAGATGCATCATGGGAAGGCGATGTGTCACATACTAAATTTAGACCTTGACTTTTTGATAAAAAAAAAACATGTGCACATCCTGTTGGGATAGCATTGCACCTAGGATTATTAACTTGGTATTTAGATGCATCCTAGGACGGTAATGTGTGATGTAGTGAATGTGGGTTACTGTGACTTTGACCTTTGACATTTATGATATTAAACCCTTGTTCATTTTGTGTCAAGAGCTTGGTTAAATCGTCCTTGTATCCACCTTGTTATATAGTATTTAATGTACAATTGTATTACCCTTTATATGAAGTAGTAGATATGACATGATGAGAAAAAAACATGCAGCTTCATTCTTGACAGGATTTATTTCTATTAGAATTATTTACCAACAACTATGTGGTTGAAGATAAAAATTCAAATGACATGCCTTGGTACTCAAATGTAGATGCAGGGGGGTATTAGTCTGGCTTTGCCGACAGCTCTAGTTGTGAATTGATATACAGTAGAATTTGTTCAAACCAACATCCAACAAACTGAATTTTTTGTTTTAATTTAGATATTTATAAAAATATAAGATAAATTTTTAGGCAATGGGGACTAAATATGAAGTATGGAATACAATTATATTCACTTTAATCAGGGTTCTGTTAAGAAAGGTTCACTGTATATTTAAAATATAAGTATTAAGAATTAATTTTATACACTAATTATCTCCTTATATCTTTATAGACACTTGTGGTATGTGCTACAGATTTATTAGCCCTGACAGTTTTACGTCCCCCAGGGGAATTTGAGGCAGACATGGCAGTAGGTTCCAGCCAGAGATTTGGTATACCTATGGGTTATGGTGGTCCACATGCTGGATTCTTCTCATGTAAACATCAGTTCATGAGATTAATGCCTGGTCGTATGATTGGTGTAACAAGGTAATTTTAAGTTCTCTTTATGTGCATTGTTACAAAATGGTTTCTATTCATAAAGTTATGATGATTTATTAATTTTTAAAGAGGGAGTACACTATAGTTTGCTTGCATTTTTTATGTCAATTTCTATTCACACGCTAACACTATTTGGCTACCAAGCAAATGTCCACAAGGTAAAAAGTACCAGTTATTGATAAAACCCCATATTTGAAGCTGTTCAAATTTTTTTGCATTAGGCCAAAAAAAAATATGTGTATTTCCGGTTACCCGACCGACCCTAATTTTTCCTTCCGACCCTAACGTTTTTTTTCCATACTTCAAAATGTTCTTGTGTGACCTCGATCGTTTTAGCGGTAGTCTTCCGTTTTGTTGGAAGCAACACCACTCAGATGAGTCTTTTTCCACAACCGCTAGCATTATTCATCAGAAAATGCACGAAGAATCGTTAAAATCAACAGGATTCCCGACTCCTGTCGTCAAATCCGCCATTTTTACTCGTCTGATTTACACTTCCTGTTTTAGCGGTATGACTAAACTCCGGAAATACGGCAATGACAAACATACAATGCAACGGACGAAAATACGAAGCAAAAAAAAAAACAAAAAAAAAAACTTTTTGCCGACCTACCGACCCTATTTTCAAATACCTTGTAACCGGAAACACACATATATTTTTTTTGGCCTTATATGTATGGCAATTGTGCTGGTAAGTCTTGTTCAGTTTTGAAACTTTACACCACACAAAGATATCCAGTAATCATACCCCCATTTATCAAGGGAGGGTATATTGGAATACACTCTATTTGTCAATCACTCCATCCGATATTTTTCATCTCAAAATTCTGTCCTCAGCCTGAAATGGTTTATTGTAATGAGTTGTCTTTTGTTACACTAAGATAACAACTTTTTGTTTGACATGAATTCAAAAATTTGGTGTGAGTAGGTACATGCTTTGCTCAACAGTGTGTGCAACTGTCAATAAGAAAAAAATAATAATGAGCATTGCAACACAGATTTCTTGTTTTATCATGAATTTTCTGTGTTGGGCTCAATATTATAGAGCATTATTGATGGTTTTCAAGCAGCATTTGAGAAAACTGATATGCTTTGATATTGGAAGTATGCATTTATATCATATTTGTACATACTGTATATTGCATAAAGTGTTATCAACTACATAGAGTAGAACTACCGTATAAGTGGTTATTTTGGCGAGGACTTAATTTTCGCTTTATTCGTGACCATTCTGAAGTCGCGAAAATTGAACACCCCGAAATATAATTTATACGAGACTTTATACAGTAAATGACTAGCAATTGTGAAAACTTGAGTCCCGCGAAAATAAAATCCAGCAATTTTGAAAGAAATCGTGAAATTTGCGTCCTGCGAAAAAACACTTATACGGTAAAAGCTTCAACAATCTGATCATAGAAATAAGTTGTATTAGTGCTAGTTGTCAAAGAAACTGGCACAAGTTGATTTAAACCCGGCATGTAGTTCAAAATTAGAAAAAAAAGTATATACATGTATTTATAATTGTCAGGTCAGTATTCAAGATAAATTGTTATATTAGAATATGCATGATAATGGTTTGTTTGGTTACAGAGATGCAAGTGGAAATGATGCCTACAGGCTGGCATTACAAACAAGAGAACAACATATACGTAGAGATAAAGCTACAAGTAATATCTGTACTGCTCAGGTAAAGTTACACTTACAATTTAGGAGAATTTACACTAACATGTAAAGGTACAATGTAAAATTAAATCTGTACTGCTCAGGTAAAGTTACACTTACAAGTTAGGAGAATTTACACTAACATGTAAAGGTACAATGTAAAACTAAATCTGTACTGCTCAGGGTAAGTTACACTAAAATATTAAACAAGTTAACACTTAGATGTACAGGTAAAAGTAATATCTACTGCTCCGTTCAAGTAATACTTACAAATAAGACTAATTTACGCTTAGATGCACAGCTACAGGTAATATATGTACTGCATAGGTAAAGTTATACTCACAAATTAGGAGAATTTACACTTCGACCTGTTCAGGTATACTTGCAAATACAGTTGTACTTTGATTATTTAAACTACTTTAGCCCCAACACCATGGATGTTTGGAACCCTTTTTGTTGTCCATTTGTTCAATATTAAACATGGTTTGACCTTGAAATCTGGAATACCCCTCAAGATCGGAACTGTTTATTGTTCCCTTTGGTGTTTGAATATTCAAAGTTTCTAATATACAGATACAAGTAATAGTTAAGGGGGTACGAGCGTCAGATTTCAGAAGCATTCGATATCCTTGGGTTTTGTCCATTCAAACAGGGTTAAAATTTTTTGCACATGGATCACATTTTCTTTGTCATAAGTCGCTTTAAAATACATAAAATAGAATGTGTATAAAATTTAATCAACTTCCAATTATAATTTCATATATTTAAAGTCCTATAAACACCTTATGCAAATTGAAGGAAAACTCTAGAGAGATCTGTTTCCCATCAAAATTTTGATGTCTTATATCTCAAAAATTCCTACATGGATTTTCAAAATGTTTTGCTCAAGTTGTTCCATTAGTAGTGCTCTTCAAAACAAAAGGTCAATTCTAATTACAAAATTTCTGACACTCTTATTCCCTTAACTGCTCAGGTAAAGTTACACTAAAGATTGAGACAAACTTCAATATAATTACACTTTGATGTACAGGTAATAGTATTTGTTTTGGTAAGATAAAGCTACACTTAGAATTGAGACAAACTTATGCTTTGTAATAAAGGTACAAATAACTTTTGAAATCCTGAAGTTAAGTATCATTTTACAGATCAGGCATACTTTTGTATAGAACCAATTCAATAAATTTTTCCTTACCATGAATTTGTAATGTACATATCTTTATCTGCTTTTGTGTTAAAAGAAACACATTGTAGAGAGAGAGACTAAACACTGTGTATATTCTCACACATTGGAGCATTTTGTCAATTTTTACAAAGGAACTGTTAGTTAATGATTTTAATAGAAACATTGAATGAATTATTCACAATATCACATCGTGTGAACTGGTCAAGAAGGTCAAGTGGGAACACTTAGATGTACATGTGCAAGTAATATTTTGGTTTGCATTGGTAAAGTTACTCTTAAAATGAAAGAAAAAACTTATTATCGAAGGACAGAATTAACATTTGTACTGTTCCTGAAGGCAAAGATGTTACTAAACATGACAAATTTACTATTTAAGAAGAAATGTTACACTTTTAGTGAGTGATCAGGTAATGAGACAAATTTACAAGTAACATTTGTACTACTGAGGTTAAGTTAATCGTAAAATGAGACAAACTTTCTGTTGAAGAACAGAAGTAACATTTGTTTATGAAGGAAAATAATATACAATCTGTTTAAATGGGAAATAAATGATGAAACAAGGAATTTAATTTTTCCCCAAATTACTTTTATTTTGAAAAATTTCCAGACTTGTCGTGTTTTAATATAATGTAGCCCACTCCATTTTATGATTTCTGGAAAAAACTGTAATTACACAATCAAAAAGATAGAAGTGCAGGTACAAGTAAATTTGTGCTGTTCAAGTATTTAGATCAGCAAACCTAACAAACATACGCTGACAGGTTGAGGAATGGTTGCAAGTTACATTTGTACTGCTCAGGTGATACTAGAATAAAAAAAATGAGACAAATGTACACTAGGTAGAGGCACAGATACATGAACATGCATAAGTATTATTTGTTTTTCTTTGATGGATTAGATATAACTGCCTTGGTAAAGCATAAATAAAAAAAGTTTGTAAAATATAAGATGTATTGCCTTTGTTATCTGAACTCTAACACCCTTAACTCAAAACTTTTGAGACTTTTCACCATTATTCTGAACACTGAAGATGTGCACATCCCCAGGTGGGCAGCTTTGGTAAAAAAGAACAAATTAACGTTGCTTAAGTTTGGCATTGTTTTTACATATTTTGTCTTATAAGTACTCAGAATATGTTACGTTTAACTTTTGATATTTGCTCTATTTTGATTAACTTTTTAGATCACCTGGCTATACCTAGGTTGAGCTTTTGCACTCACTTTACATCTGTCTTTGGTGTAAACTTTTTATTTTAAAGGTCTCCTCTGAATCTACCGAGCCTATTGGAACCCAAATTGGCCTGAATAGTTCTTTGGTTGTCCTCCCAGAAAAGTTTGTACCATATTCAAGATGCCATTCTCCTGAAAGAATGTGGCCAATTGAAACCAGATTTGTTTACAACAGTCTTTGGGTGATCCCCTTTCAAAATATGTTTAGGAAGGTTGTGCCTCATCTAATATGGCTATTACTGGGACCAGTATCAAACAGGTCACCTCATCCAAGGTGCCTGCTGTTGGGGAAACATACATTCAAAAAAAAAAATTTTCTGGCACTAGAAATCTATTTGCAACCTCACAGTCACAAATTGTCCTTGGGTAATCCCCTTTAAAAGATGTGTTGAAGAAGTTTGCATCATATCAAAGATTGCACCTTATCCAGAATGGCAATTTGTGGAGAATTTAGTGGTACATTGGACCCTATGAAATGGACCTTATCCGACCTAAGGTATCAGAACTCACCAGACTATTTTTCAGTACGTCACAGTAGAGAAAATGTCACGTCAAAGTCAAAAATACCATGAAGTTGGTCACATGAGGGCGTACATGTTTGTGATGTATATATACATAGGGCAGACAAACAACAACTGGTTAATCTGAATACCAGAATTTCGATACAGTCTCTTGAGATGTTTCAACATTGAAGATTCGGGGGGGGGCATATAGTTTTTGGTCTGTTTGTCTGTTTGTCCACAAAAAACTTTAACATTGGACATATCTTTTGAATGGTAAGTAATAGGGCTTTCATATTTTGCATGTGTATTCCTTATGGCAAGACCTTTCAAACGATACCAAAATTTTGGACCTCGTGACCTTGACCTTGGCATGTGATGGACTTTTAAAAAAACAAACAAAAAAAAACTTTAACATTGGCTATATCTTTTGAATGGCTATATCTTTTGAATGGTAAGTGATATGGCTTTTGTATTTTGCATGTACACTCCTTGTGGCAAGTCATTTAATTGGAACCAGAATATGTGACCTTGACCTTGGCCTGTGAACAAGTGCATAAAAACTTTAACATTGAGTATATCTTTTGAATGGTTAGTTATAGGACTTTCATATTTTGCATGTGCATTCCTTGTGGGAAGACCTTTCAGTTGGTTATAGAATATTTGACCTCTTGACCTTGACCTTGACTTACGACCATATTCAAAAAGTTTAACATTTGACAGTCTTTTGATTGGTAATTGGGCAAAGGGAGATAAGTCAAATTGATATGAGGAATGATGACATTGCGTCAGATTTTATGTGTCTATTTTATAAGCCTTATCTAAAGAATTTGTAATGACAAAAAGATCTTGTCAAGTTTCTTCATTTCTTCATTTAAAATTTTAATTTGATAGGAATATCTTTTGAATGTTAAGTAATAGGGGTTTCTATTTCAAAGGTGTATTAATGGTGATTTGATTTTTCAGTTGATTTCAGAATTTATGTACATATTTAGGGCACGCCATGAAATGGCGGCGCCCTATAGTAATCAGCCTGTCCGTATGTCCATCCGTCTGTCCGTCCGTCAGTGTTTTCTATGTCGTACGATAACTCAAGAATGCCTCTACAGATTTTTATGATTTTTTTACTCAAAGTTGCACTTGACTGAAGGAAGCTCCCTTTTGTTTTTGAAGAAAATCGGAAAAATGATTTTTGGGAAATAACTTCATTTTTATATGAAAAAGTGCATATTTTGAGAATTAGCTCTATGTCGTATGATAACTCAAGATTGCCTTCAGGGATTTTAATGATTTTGATACTCAAGGTTGAACTTTACCAAAGGAAGCTCCCTTTCATTTTTGTGGAAAATCTGAAAATGATTTTTTGGAAAAAACTTCATTTTTATATGAAAAAGTGCATATTTTGAGAATTAGCTCTATGTCGTATGAAAACTGAAGATTGCCTTCAGGGATTTTAATGATTTTGATACTCAAGAAGGAAGCTCCCTTTCGTTTTTGTGAAAAATTTGAAAATGATTTTTTGGAAAAAACTTCATTTTTATATGAAAAAGTGCATATTTTGAGAATTAGCTGTACGTCATACAATAAATAAAAATTCCCATCAGGGATTTATATGATATACACAAGGTTTGTCCTGATAAAAGAAGCTCCCTTTTGTTTTTGAGGAAAATCTTATTTCCATGAAATTCCGCAGTCAGGTTTATGGGACACACAAGGGGGCGGGGCCCTTTCTGACTTTGTCAAAAATGAAAAATGCTGTTAGAGTCTCAAAATAAGTTTGTTTACAAAACAAGCCATGTCAGGGGAAGTAACTAGTAATTTATATGGTATGTCCATAGACCAAAAATTTCAGAAAATATGAATGAGTGAACCATGAACCAAAAATCTCAGAAAATATGAATGAATGAACATCCTTGTTTGGTTAAAAAGACTTATCATAAAATAATTGTGTGAGAACCTCAACACTCTTAATTAATTCCTTTATACAGAAAAAACAATTATATTCACTTTTAATTACTCAACTGTGACAATTATCCTTTAATTACCTGTATGGCTTGTCCTCTGTCAATTAAGTTTGACACATTTATTGATTATTGTTTACCTTTCATTATGCAATTTTAAATGAACAAATTAATTTTACCTACATGTAATAAAAATATTTTGTTCTATATTATATACATTGTGACTTTTTGAAATAAGGTAAAGAAAAAGTATTTCTAGAGTCCAGAAACTTCTTTAGAGAAATAATTCAGAGGAATGTTATTGTACAAATACTATGTAAAATATGTACACATCTTTTAGAAAAATTGATGACTGAAAATAGCTGACCTCCTATGAAAGACCACCTGTCTTGAAAGACCACTTTTTCCTGGCCTAAGGGGTGGTCTCTCAAAACAGTTTTACTGTATTCTTGTATTTTTAGTTCGCCTCAACGAAGTTGAGGGGGACTATTGGAGTACCCCCGGCATCCGCGTCCGTGTCCGCGTCTACATCTACGTCCGCATCCGCATTTGGGCATATATCTCTGCAACTATGCATGGTAGGATCATCAATCTTTGTGTGCAGGTGCATCTTGGGCTATCTCACAGCCTCCAAGAAAATTGGGTCTTTCTGACCTATATTTTCTGCTTGAACGACTTACATTCAAGTTTACGTCCGAGTTCAGATCTCAGTCACTATACATGGTAGGGTCATGTAACCTTGCATATGCATGCATCTCTGATGGTAGGTCAGCATCCAGGCAAAATTAGGTCACTTTGACCTATA
>MJUU01044187.1:0-19577 GCA_002080025.1 Modiolus philippinarum | reverse complement strand
CTGATAGAAAACAAGACCCCCAGCACAGAACATATTTTAACATAGGATCCTATGGGATAAACATCACTTGCATCACCTGCTGTAAGCATTTTGTCAGGTGAGCGATTCAGGCTCAGTATCTGAGCCTCTAGTTCTGAGCTTCTTCAGGAGGGATTGATTTCAGGATTGGTATTCAGCCTCTGTATGGCTAGTTGTAAGGAACGTCCTATTTTGAGTCCTGTCAGATGTGTACTTCCTGTTTGACGAAATGTGGACTTAGTTACAAAATATAGTGAAAACATGAATTTTTCGTCGCATTTACAAGAGGGATTTATTTCAAATTGGTATGCAGCCTCTATATGGTTAGTTGTAACGAATGTCCTGTTTTGAGTCATGTCTGATGTGTACTTCCTGTTTGACGAAATGTGGACTTTGTTACATAATGTAGTGAAAAAATGAATTTTTCGTGAAATGTGGACTTAATTACAAAATGTAGTGAAAACATTTTTGGTCCAGGGTTCAATGAGTGGGGGTATACCTGGTTGCCATTCGGCGACAGCCCTTGTTTGGTCTTAAGCTTCATGACGATGAGTTGTATCGTGTAAGCTATTTTCAGGTTCGTCACGCCACTACTTCCTGTTTGCTGTTACTTTAGCTTTTTATTGTACCACTCTATGGATGAAAATTTTTGTCAAAGTTTTCTTGGCTTCTACAACTGGGAATAATTTGATATTTGGTCTAAAGCTTCATGATGATGATTTGTATAGTGTAAGCTATTTTCAGGTTTGTCGTGCCACTACTTCCTGTTTGCTGATACTTTAACTTTTTATACCCCCGCAAACGAAGTTTGGGGGGTATATAGGAATCACCATGTCTGTCCGTCCCCTTTCGTGTCCGGAGCAGAACTTTTGTACCGTAGCACCTAGGATTATCAAACTTGGTGTGTGGATGCATCATGGGATGACGATGTGTCACGTACCAAATTTAGGTCACTGTGACCTTGACTTTGACCTTTGACCTTCATGATAGAAAAACCATGTGCATTTTGTGTCCGGAGCAGAACTTTTGTACCTTAGCACGTAGGATTTTCAAACTTGGTGTGGGGATGCATCATGGGAAGACAAGGTGTCGCGTACCAAATTTAGGTCACTGTGACCTTGACTTTGACCTTTGACCTTTATGATAGTAAAACCGTGTCCGGAGCAGAACTTTTGTACAGTAGCACCTAGGATTATCAAACTTGGTGTGTGGATGCATCATGGGAAGACGATGTGTCGCGTACTAAATTTAGGTCACTGTTACCTTGACTTTGACCTTTGACCTTTATGATAGAAAAACCGTGTCTGGAGCAGAAGTTTTGTACCGTAGCACCTAGGATTATCAAACTTGGTGTGTGGATGCATCATGGGAAGACGATGTGTCGCGTACCAAATTTAGGTCACTGTTATCTTGACTTTGACCATAATGATAGTAAATCCTTGCTCATTTTGTGCCGAAAGCTTGGTTAAATCAGGTTTGTATCCACCAAATTATATATTATTTAATGTATTACCCTTTAAATGAAGTACATGTACCAGATATGAACTGATTGGAATAATTTCAGTCCTGACATGCTTTATTTCTGTTAGATTTACTTTCCAATTACCACGTGGCTAAAGGTCAAATTTCAAAATGACATGCCTTGGTACTCAAATGCAGTTGTGGGGGGTATTAGTCTGGCTTTGCCGACAGCTCTAGTTATTATACCACTCTATGGATGAAAATTTTCGTCAAAGTTTTCTTGGCCTCTACAAGTGGGAATGATTTGATATTTGGTGTAAAGCTTCATGATGATGAGTTGTATCGTGAAAGCTGTTTTCAGGTTTGCAGTGCCACAACTTCCTGTTTGCCGATACTTTTGACTTCTTACCTGCGTCACCAACGGTGACCGCAGGTCTAGGAGCCGCCCGACTCCGTCCGTCCGTCCGTCACGCTTTTGGGGTACCAAGTTTGTGTAATCTGAAACTCGGACACCTTTAACCCGATACTTTTGAAACTTTGCACAGTTTTTCTGGACACATTAAAGATGTGCACCTCCCCTTTTGGTGAAATTTGGATTAAAATTGTTGAATTTATCCATTGTTGAACTTAGTTATTTTTTCTTCAAATTTTTCACATTACGGTACTGAGTTTGTGTAATCTTTATACCGGATGCTTTTGAAACTTTGCACAGTTTTTCTGAACACTTTAAAAATGTGCACTTTCCCTTTTGGTGAGATTTGGATAAAAATTGTCGAATTTAACTATTGTTGAACTTGGTAATTTTTTCTTCAAATTTTAACATTACGGTACTGAGTTTGTGTAATCTGAAACTCTGACACCTTATACTTGATGCTTTTGAAATGAAACTTTGCACAGTTGTTTTGAACACATTGAAGATGTGCACCATTCCTTTTGGTGAGATTTGGATAAAAATTGTAGAATTTATTCATTGATTAACTTAGTCATTTTTTCATCAAATTTTAACATTATGGTACTGAGTTTGTGTAATCTGAAACTCTGACACCTTGTATCTGATGCTTTTGAAACTTTGCACAGTTGTTTTGGACACATTGAAGATGTGCACCTCCCTTTTTGGTGAGATTTAGATAAAAATTGTCGAATTAATCCATTTTTGAACTTAGTCATTTTTTCATCAAATTTTAACATTATGCTTTGGGGTACCAAGTTTGTGTAATCTGAAACTCAGACACCTTATACCTGATGCTTTTGAAACTTTGCACAGTTGTTCTGAACACAATGAAGATGTGTACCTCTCCTTGTGGGCAGATTTGAATGAAAAAATGTTGAATTTATTCATTGTTGAACTTTGTCATTTTTCGACATATTTTAACATTACAGTGCCTGGTTTGTGTAATCTGAAACATTCACATCTATGTCAAAAAATTCTGAAAGTTTGCACTTTTGTTTGAACACATTGATGATGTGAACCTCCCCTTTAGGCCAGTTTTGATTTTAAAATGTCCAATTTATCTATTATTGAACATGTACTTTGTATTGTATTGCATCATATTTTATCATGGTACTCGACTTTTGTCCAGAGACATTGCAGTTTTTTGAAAGCAGTGATCATGGGCAGCTATTCTTGAATTTTTGCATTGCTTTCACATATTGTCTCATAAAGATTCAAAGTATGTGTTTATTTGAAGCTCAGGTTTGGTTTTCACCTTTGCTGAAGTGATATGGACTATTTTCATTTTAAGCTTTTGTCAACTTTGTACATTTTGTTTGTTTTTTTTTCTTCTTTTTTGTCTATAACAGTAATAGGGTTGAACTTAATATAATCTTAATTATAACTTGCATTTGAAGAATGTTTTGGTAATAAGGTAAATGAATACTTGTTTGAATTGGTAAACCTATAAGTGACATTCCGTTAGGTTGGGGTAAAAAAAAACAAATTCTCAGTTGAACATGAGTGACGGTGACGCAGGTCCAGACATGTAATTGGTCTTGTTATCATACCACTCTATGGATGAAAATTTCCGTCAAAGTTTTCTTGGCTTGTACAGCTGGGACTGATTTGATATGTGCTCTAAAGCTTCACGATGATGAGTTGTGCCATGTAAGCGCTTTTCCGCTTTGTCATGCCATTACTTCCTGTTTACCAATACTATGATTATTTGCTACACCACTTTATAGATGAGTTGTACCATGATACAGATTTTCCAGTTTTTCCAGTCACTACTTCCTGTTCACTTATACTTTGATTTGATACTACTTCTTTTATTTCCCCCAAAAAATCCCAAATAGAATGTTAATTATCCCCGCACTTTCGAATGAAAGTTCGGGGATATTGTCATTGGCCTCGTCCGTCCGTCCATCTGTCCGTCCGTCTGTCCGTCCGTCTGTCTGTCCGTCCGTCACACATCCTTGCGACACGAACTCCTCCTACATTTTTGGATTTAGGGTTTTAATTTTGTTATAGAACTGTTTCATATATGCTGCAGATGCGCAATAAGCTTTCGGATTTTTGATATTGGTCTTGGTGCAAACAAGAGGCCCCAAGATGTCCATTTTGACACATGTGGCATGTGACGCAAACTCCTCCTACATTTTTGGATTTAGGGTTTTAATTTTGTTGTAGAATTGTTGCATATGGTCGGTAGATGCGCAATAAGCTTTCGGAATTTTTATTTTTATCTTGATGCAAACAAGAGGCCCAAGATGTCGATTTGACAAAGACCACAAAATGTGGATTGTGACACATATGGCATGCGATGCAAACTCATCCTATGTTTTTGGATTTATGGATTTAATTTTTTTGCAGAATTGTTGCATATAGTCTGTTGATGCGCAATAAGCTTTCAGAATTTTGATTCCGGGTCCAACTTTGGTAAATTTCCTGAAAATGTCAAAGACTGATATTTTTGGAATTTTGGCATATAATCATGATAATCTTATATTTTGGCAAGTATTTTGAAAAAAAATAAAAATTCTGAAATCTTAGAATTCGAAAATGTGATTCCAATTTTGGTAAATATCCTGAAAGTCTCAAAGACCACTTATTTTTTGGAATTCAACCTAGCAACCATACTTTTAGCATTTGTTTTGATAAGGTTAATCATTTTCACCCAATTGGATTTCAGAAATATTTGATTCCAATTTTAATAAATTTCCTGAAAGTGTCAAAGACCACTTTTTTGGAATTCTACCTAGCAACAATACTGTAAGGATTTGTTTCGCTTAGGGCAATCATTTTCACCAATTGATTTGATTCCAATTTTGGTAAATTTCCTGAAAGTGTCAAAGACCACTTATTTTTGGAATTCTACCTAGCAACAATATTGTTAGGATTTGTTTTCATTAGGGCAATCATTTTCACCAAATTGAATTTCAAAAATATTTGATTCCAATTTCCTGAAAGTGTCAAAGACCACATATTTTTGGGAATTCTACCTAGCTACCAAACTGTTAGGATTTGTTTCCATTAGGGCAATTATTTTCACCAATTGAATTTCAAAAATATTTGAATCCAATTTTGGTAAATTTCCTGAAAGTGTCAAAGACCACATATTTTTGGAATTCTACCTAGCAACCAAACTGTTAGCATTTGTTTTGATAAGGTCAATCATTTTCACCAATTGGATTTCCAAAATAATTGATTCCAAATTTGGTAAATTTCCTGAAATTGTCAAAGACCACTAATTTTTGAATTCTACATTGAAACCATAGTTAAAAAATTTGTTACAATTAGAAGAAACATTTCACCAATTTGATTTCCAAAATATATGATTCCAAGTTTGGTAAAATTCCTGGAAGTCTCAAAGACTACTTATTTTTTGGAAATCCGCGTAACAACCATATATTCTTTAATTCCTTATGGTAAAAATAGTGACTGTCAATAGTTTAATTTAAAAAATGTTAAGAAAAATTATACCCAGGGTCTATAGCTGTTATCTGTGTCAAACAGGGGGTGCAAGGATCACTGTCGTTTCCGACAGTCATTACTCTAGTTTTAAAATATTTTCATAAACAAATGTTGATGATTTGGTACAAAAGAAAATACTGCCTATTGCGGGGCCCTCCTGTGTTCAGCAGTACCTCTAGTTAGAAACAAAAAATTATTTGGTCCAATCTATTCGTAAAACTTATGGTTTGTACAAGTATATATGTTGGCAATTACAAATATGTAATAGAGTCGATGCTGACCAATTGGGTGAGCTTCACAAACCATGGCTGCTCTCTATGATGAAGCATAAAAATAAAACTGTCACAAATATTTAAATGCAGTTTAGTGATTTTGTAGCTCCAATCACAAATTTAAGAAAGTATTTTTAAAGTTATAGAAAGGGGCACAAAAAATTTTGTTTCACAGTATACATTATTTATAAATTGTAGATTGGTATAGCATTGGATGAGACTGTAGAAAGAGAGGACATGAGAGATTTACTGGAAGTCATTGGTTGTCCTGCAACTTTGGTAAGTATTGTAATAATTCCTAAGGGTTGTTCCAGAAAAATGGGTATGGGTGTCTTTGAAGGCAGTTTTTGGATTAGTGTCTATCCAAAGGATAGAATTCTATCCTATGTTACCACCCTGGGTGACCAACCTCACTCAAACATTAGTGATCATACCCATGCTAAAAGAATCCTTTTCAGGAAACCTCGTACACATCTTTCTGATCTCATAAAAACTCTGACACTCAATAGTCTATTTTCATTGAACATTAATTTGATTGCCCGAACTTTTCAACACTTAAATGGTGCCCGAATTCGTTAATTAATCACCGAATGAATTTCCCATTGATAAAATTTTGTGTGTAGATGTATGAATATGGAAGACCGATGCATGTATTTACATTTGAACAGTATGAATGGCGTAAACGTACTTCCCTGAACCGTCAATAAAACGATGTGGCTGTTTTGAAATAAATCGTAAAAGAACAACACATTGGAAATAAAAAATCAAATTCAGTACCCGTCGAGAACAACAGTCCATTATTTACAATCTACGGAAGACGTAATGTTTGTTTACATTTCTAGTTATCAATGAATGGAAAAGAACGGCTGTTCCACATTGGCTGTTCCATTATACTTGTTGCGATTGCCATTATGTGTCTTCTCCGAGGTCCGCGTTCGGTATACATCTACAATGGCCGACTCAAACAAAATACTGAAGAAGTCGTACATCGGTAAATACAAAGTATTACCTGGAAACAGTTGTCAAGGTGCATATTCCGAAACAGACGATATTTTGCAACAATCGGGGTTGGATTTGACTAAATTCGAAATAGGATCAGGCAATGGTGTTGATCTGTTGATTGCCGTTCGTCCAACAATGTTCAGTCCGGGTTGTTGCGTGTTGATTGCCGTTGATCAGAGTTTGGTCAAACAAAAATTGAGATAATGTCATTTGAGTATTTACAATGCATAACAGTCATTTTTCAATTGCATGAGAATGTATATCATAGCGCGAATTGAGATGCATTGTTGCACAAAGAACTTGGCACAGATCATCATTTTCATGTCTTCGTGTGTTTCTTGATAAAGAGCAGGGTATTGCTGCTCATGTCTTGTCAGCTTTTGCGTCTTGTCAACATTCACAAACCTTTCATTCAGGTCTCTTCTTTAGAATTAAATTTCAAACTGTACTTGATCAAGATGGTGCTGTCATTGTTTAGTCTATGTTGAGTGTACAGCAGGGAACCCATAATAGGATTCTGGTATAAAATCAAAATCCTTTGAATATTTGTCTCTAATGGTTTGATTGCCATTGATTGGCTGGTGTGATCAAATGAAGATGGCCACCAGTAAATAATTGCTGACTGTCAGAAAGGCATGTTAATTTTCTTGATGAGCAAAACATGGTTTTTGTACCTTTCTTGGTTTTGATATCATCATTATAATTAGACCCATAGTAAAAAATGAGTAATTATGCACGACATAGACAGGCAATTATTCATATCATACATGGACACTATTGGACAGTGTACATAAAATTTCAATAGATTAGATACTGATCATTGCCATCATAGACACTAATCCACCAGTCCCTTTGGGACTTTGATTATTTACCCCCCCCCACCACCCATAGAATTCTTTACCATATGTACAGTACAAAACTAAGATAAGAACACAACCACCCACAGAAATTTATATTAAGTGCCTTCAATGGGTCCCAGATCAACTTTTCTGGAACAGCCTAAAGTTAGGTTTGTTTCCTGTTTAAATTGCCTGTTTAAGATCTGTGGATGCAACAGTTACAACAGTGATTCATGTTTTTGTACTACAAGAACTGTGTGATGTACTTCAAATCATATTACCTTAAACTGTATACAATGTATTTACTTTTCATTTAAAAACTAGTAAAAAAATTAAGATCGGTTATATTTATATGTAGGATAGTCTTAACATAGGTAGTATATGACTTTCAAATTTATGATGTAGACATTTACCATAGTTTCAAGATCATTGTTACCATGTTAAGTTCTTGTGATAAGGTCATTTTCTCAATACCTAGAAATTGTATGTAAATCAGGAGTCTGGCATGCAACTTTTTATGTTGATTTTGTTGTGCAATGTTAAGTTTTCAGTTGATATAAGTTAAAGGTCAGTACTAGATGTACCAGACATCTGTTACAGTCTCCACTTACTGTTCATTGAGCATTTAACATTGGTATCAGCAGCCCTTTTCACAAAAAATCTAATGATAAATTTTTATCGTAAGTCAAAATGAAATGTTAAAGACTTACGACTAATTTTTATCGTAAGAATTTTTGTGAAAAGGGCTGGTGGTTCAAAAAAAATTTGCTGTTTGCATATGCAGTTAATTGGTGTCATTATTGTCATATTGTTTATTAGATATGTAGAACCATTCTGTAAGAATTATATGATATACAAAATGTTTCTTAGATTGACTCAACAAAAGTTGAGCCGAACTTTGAGTATATCTGCTTCCATTTTTCACACTGAGGTTTACATCTCGGTTTAGATACTGGATAGAGTAATCTGCATTTTGTGTTAACTGACAGCCAGAAATTTAGGTATATCTCACCTGTATTTTCTTATTGATTGATCTAATTGAGGTTTGCATCAGAGTTTATATCGTAAGTACATAAGATCATCATATCATCTCTGATGTTAAGTCATATTAGGTTATTGTGACCATAGAAATAATGTTTGATTTCCTATGTTTTTCCTGTTTTGCCTTTGAATGTTTATATATGTCGATAATGTGATATTCTTGAATTTTTATTGTATTTGATATAAAATTTCTTTTTCCTTGTTATTTTAGGAAGAAATTTCTGAAGAGATTGGAGTCCATCCAACTAACAGTATTGCTAACACACCTTTCAGAAGAACAAGTGATTTTCTGACACACCCTGTATTTAATAGGTAAGTCTTCATAGTCAATTGCGTAAAGAAAACATTTAAGTTCCATAAAACACAGTCAACAAGATGAAAAACTTTTTATTAGGGCCCGCATCGAGATGCGGATGACCTATAGTTTTCACTTTGTCTATCCGTCTGTCCGTCGGTCAACAATTTTTTTCGTCAAAGATTTCCTGGCTTGTATAAGTGGGAATTATTTGAAATTTGGTCTGAAGCTTGGAAATGATGAGTTGTATTGTGTAAGCAATTTTCAAATTTGTCGGACTTCCACCTCCTGTTTGCCGATACTTTGATCTTTTTACTTTAACAAATTTTTCGCCACAGATTTCTTGGCTTGCACACTAGGGAATGACTTGAAATTTGGTCTGGAGCTTGGAAATGATGACTTGTATCTTGTAAGCAATTTTCAAGTTTGTCGGGTATCCACTTCCTGTTTGCGGATACTTTGATTTTTTTCTCTGAATGAAATTTTCATCAAAGATTTCTTGGCTTGTATAAGTGGGAATGATTTGAAATTTGGTCTGAAGCTTGGAAATGATGAGATGTATCATGTAAGTGATCTTCAAGTTTGTCAGACTTCTACTTCCTGTTTGCAGATACTTTGATTTTTTTACTTTTAACAAATTTTTCGTCACAGATTTCTTGGCTTATACTATAGGGAATGATTTGAAATTTGGCCTGGTGCTTGGAAATGATGAGTTGTATTGTGTAAGCAATTTTCAAGTTTGTCGGACTTCCACTTCCTGTTTTCCGATACTTTGATTTTTTTGAACAAAATTATGAACAAAATTTTCGTCACAGATTTATTCCCTTCTATAACAGGAAATGATTTGAAATTTAGTTTGAAGCTTGATAATAATGAGTTGTATTGTGTAAGCAATTTTCAACATTGTCGGGCGTCCACTTCCTGTTTGCCGATACTTTGATTTTTTACTCTCAACAAAATTTTCGTCAGATTTCTTGGCTTCTACAATAGGGAATGGTTTGAAATTTGGTCTGAAGCTTGGAAATGATGATTTATATTGTGTGAGTGACTTATAGGTTTGTGACTGAATTACTTTCTGTTTTGCTGATACTTTGATTTTTAACTTTAAATGACTTGATATTTAGACTGAAGCTAAGAAATGATATAGTTTGGTAAAACTTCAAGAAATCACTGTATCCAGCAAATTACTGTATCAACTCATTAGTGTGTCAAACAGAATTTGAATCCACACTCATCTGATTTTTACTTTTGCCCAGAGTTTCAGGATCGAAATTGCAGGGCCCTTCCGACAACGCCAGTTTCGACATGCTCTAGTTGAATTGCTGTTCAGTAATTGAACCAGCTGACAGTCTGTCCTTTAAGGGTTGTAACTGATGTTTTTCAGTTGTAAAGAGTGAACTTTGAATTTCAGTTATTGACACATTGCTTTTTGGTTTTCTACATTTAAGAGGAGTCATATTGAAGAACAGTTTTCTTGGTCAATAAATTATTTGTATGTTCTGGAACTTAAATTCTTTAAAAAAAGTGTTGTGAGTAAATGAAAGATTATTTTTAGTTCACCTGGCTATGCCAGGGTGAGCTTTTGCCATCAAGTTCATCCGGTGTAAACTTTTCCTTCAAAGATCTTCTCCTCTGAAACCACTAGGCCAATTAGAACCAAATTTGGTCACAATAGTCCTTGGGTGGTCCCCTTTAAAAAAGGTATCCGGCAGGTCCGTGGCCGCAAGCGGGGAACATAGTTTTAACATTGGACCCATTCAAAGATCATCTATTTCAGAAACCAACAGTCCAATTATATCCAAACTTAGTCACAATGGTCCTTACATGGTCCCTTCCAAAAAAGGTATCTGGCATGTCTGTACCTCATCCAAGATGGCCGCCAGCGGGGAACATAGTTTTGACATTGGACCCTTTGGAAAAGACATCCAAAGATCTTCTACTCAGAAACTAACAGTCCAATTATATCCAAACTTAGTCACAATGGTCCTTACATGGTCCCTTCCAAAAAAGATATCCAGCATAGCTGTACCTCATCCTAGATGGCCGCCAGCGGGGAACATAGTTTTAACATTGGACCCTATGGAATAGACATTCATAGATCTTCTACTCAGAAACTACCAGTCCAATTATAACCAAACTTAGTCACTATGGTCCTTAGATGGTCCTTTCCAAAAAAGATATCCGGCAGGTCCGTACCTAATCCAAGATGGCCGCCAGCAGGGAACTTAGTTTTAACATTGGACCCTATGGAAAGACATTCAAAGATCTTCTTCTCAGAAACTACCGGTCCAATTATAACCAAACTTAGTCACAATGGTTCTTAGATGGTCCCTTTCAAAAAAGGTATCCGGCAGGTCGGTACCTCATCCAAGATGGTGGCCAGCGGGGAACATAGTTTTAACATTTGACCCTATGGAAAATACATTCAAAGATATTCTTCTCAGAGTCTACTAGTCCAATTAAAACTAAACTAAGCCACAATGTTCCTTAGATTGTCCCTTCCATAAAAGGTATCTGGCAGGTCTGTACCTCATCCAAGATGGCTGCCTGCGGGAACATAGTTTTAACATTGGACCCTATGGAAAAGACATGCAAAGAAGTTCTTCTCAGAGTCTACTAGTCCAATTAAAACTAAACTAAGCCACAATGGCCCTTAGATGGTCCCTTCCGAAAAAGGTATCTGGCAGGTCTGTACCTCATCCAAGATTGCCGCCAGCGGGAACATTGTTTAAACATTGGACCTTTAGGAATGTACATTCAAAGATCTTTTTCTCAGAAACTACTAGTCCAGTTAGAACCAAACTAAGTCACAATGGTCCTTAATAGTCCCATCCAAAAATGTATCTGGTATGTCTGTGCCTCATCCAAGATGGCCACCATCTGGAACATAGTTTTTACATTGGCCCTATTGATTTTAAGGGGAACCTCTGTCCAAATTTTTGAATTTTTATTTGAAATGTGGTCTGAATGTTTTGATTTCAGCAATATATATTACTTTGATTATAAGGGGAACCCCTGCCCAAATTTTTTTTGAATGGTGTTCTGTTATGGTTGTAATGGATGATGGATCTTTCGGTTGCCATGGAAACCAAACAAGAATACTGTAATTTTAGAAAAAAGTATTCTGCTAAATTTTATGTTTTGTTTTTCCTATTGGAAATGCCTTTTATCTATGTCAGCCATGGTTCAGGTGAGCGATTCAGGCTCTTGAGAGCCTCTTGTTTATGTAAAGTTACTTATCAGTCATCTGATACTGTGGATTTTGACATAGACAGTATTTATATTGTTATACTTTGATTACTTTCAGATTTCAGTCAGAAACCAACATTGTACGTTACATGAAACAGTTAGAAAATAAAGATTTATCCTTAGTACATTCCATGATACCCTTAGGTTCCTGTACCATGAAACTGAACAGTACAACAGAAATGATGGTAAGATAACTATTAAATTATTGATGTGATGTTTAATAGGGTAAACATGTAATTTTCACATGTTTTCTGTGGACCGCTCAGTTTTTGGGTTGACTTAAATGTTTCTCAAGAAAATATGTTCTGGATCTGACAAAGTAGCATTTAGACACAAGCAACAAGCTGGCTCTGGAGTTCTCAAACTTCAGTGCAAAAATTAATGAGCCTGTTTGAAAAGTAAGTAACATTAATGATTACTGGTTCACATACATTAAAGGTAGTTGGAAGGTCTGAGTTGCAATTTCAAAACATAAAATTTAGGCCATAATGAAATAATTATTAGATTCTAATACATTTTTTCTCGAAATTTGGGATGGACAGGTAAATTTTGTTATATATTTTTTTTCAAATTTTGTGAAAAATGCTGTCATTTTAAAAGAAATTTACCCAGATTAACAAAAATCAAAATAAAATTTTTTGAGGCGAGTGAAAAAAAATCAGTGAGAGTGGGGATGAGAATCTAGGATATTTTTTATTAGGCCCTATCAAGTTAATTGGTAGATTTTCATCCTCCTGTAACAAAAAATCTGGGGTGGGTCGGAGGGTTTTATTTTATATTTTTTACTGATTTTCACATTAATTGATAGGAATTTAAAGAAAATTTCTGAATAATTGAAAAAAAAATTGAGCTTAGAAAAAATGGGGCGGGTGGGGATGAGAATCTATTTATCAATTTGATGTGGCCTTATGGCTTTACTGATGGTTTATTTGTCTGTCATATAGAGACGGCTATAAAACTACCTCAAGGTTGCAGCATCTTTATAAAATGTCCACTATAATTTCATATTGAGAAATTAGTTAAGGCGGCTCACTCATCATATTTTTGAATTTGTATCAGATTTCAGAACTCCTCTGATTTTCTCAAGTTCAATGGCTTAAAGAATTTTGCACACAGACCCCAACTTTTTATTTTATGAATGTGTTCTATAGGTCACATTAAGACAACTGACAAGTTTTCATAAAATTCTTGATAATCATATAACTTCTAGCTTTTAGACAAAAAATAGTCCTAATGTTAAATTAAGGGAAAATTCAAAGAAATTCATTTCCCGCCATATTTTTGTCTCGCCTGCGACGAAAGTCATGGAAAGCGAGACATATGCGTGCAAAGTATGACAACGGCGACGGCGTTAACTTTTACTATATACAGGATATTTTGAAAACCCTTTGATATAGGAACATCATATTTGGTCCAGTGGTAGTACTAATCAAATGCTACATGACAGACATAACGTCATGTGACCTTGACCTCAATTGCACGGTTCAATGACCAAGTTAAGTTTCTCTGCTTAAGTCCATTTCTCAATAACTAGAAGATGTAGGTTGATAATATTTGGTATGTAGATTGGTCTTGGGTAGTACATGTCAGTCTGGCAGGTGACTTTTGTCCTTGACCTAAATTTCACGGTCTAGTGGCCACGTTAAGTTTTTCTGCTTAAGTCCATTTCTCAACTAGAAGTGGTGGTTGATAATATTTGGTATGTAGGTTAGTCTTGGGTAGTACATGTCAGTCTGGCAGGTGGCTTTTGTCTTTGACCTCAATTTCACAGTCTAGTGGCCATGTTAAGTTTTTCTGCTTAAGTCCATTTCTCAATAACTAGAAATGGTAGGTTGATAATATTGGTCTTGCATAGTACATGTGAGTCTGGCAGGTGACTTTTGTCCTTAACCTCAATTTCACGGTCTAGTGGCCACGTTAAGTTTTTCTGCTTAAGTCCATTTCTCAGTAACTAGAAGTGGTAGGTTGATAATATTTGGTATGTAGGTTGGTCTTGGGTAGTACGGCAGGTTGCTTTTGTCCTTGACCTCAATTTCAAGGTCTAGTGGCCATGTAAAGTTTTTCTGCTGAAGTCCATTTCTCAATGACTAGAAATGGTAGGTTGATAATATTTGGTATGTAGGTTGGTCTTGGGTAGTACATGTGAGTCTGGCAGGTGACTTTTGTCCTTAACCCCAATTTCACAGTCTAGTGGCCACATTAAGTTTTTCTGCTTAAGTCTTATTTTTCAATAACTAGAAGTGGTAGGTTGATAATATTTGGTATGTAGGTTGGTCTTGGGTAGTACATGTCAGTCTGGCAGGTGACTTTTGTCCTTGACCTCAATTTTACAGTCTAGTGGCCATATTAAGTTTCTCTGCTTAAGTCCACTTTTCAATAACTAGAAATGGTAGATTGATAATATTTGGTATGTGGTTTGATCTATGGTAGTACATGTCAGTCTGGCAGGTGACTTTTGTCCTTGACCTCAATTTCACGGTCTAGTGGCCACGTTAAGTTTTTCTGCTTAAGTCCATTTCTCAATAACTAGAAGTGGTAGGTTGATAATATTTTGTATGTAGGTTGGTCTTGGGTAGTACATGTCAGTCTGGCATGTACCTCAATTTCATGGTCTAGTGGATATGTTAAGTTTTTCTGCTGAAGTCCATTTCTCAATAACTAGAAATGGTAGGTTGATAATATTTGGTATGTAGGTTGGTCTTGTGTAGTACATGTGAGTCTGGCATGTGACTTTTGTCCTTAACGTCAATTTCACGCTCTAGTGGCCACGTTAAGTTTTTCTGCTTAAGTCCATTTCTCAATAACTAGAAGTGGTGGTTGATAATATTTGGTATGTAGTTTGGTCTTGGATAGTACATGTGAGTCTGGCAGGTGACTTTTGTCCTTAACCTCAATTTCACGGTCTAGTGGCCACGTTAAGTTTTTCTGCTTAAGTCCATTTCTCAATAAGTAGAAATGGCAGGTTGATATTATTTGGTATGTAGGTTGGTCTTGGGTAGTACATGTCAGTATGGCAGATGGCTTTTGTCCTTGACCTCAATTTCACGGTCTAGTGGCCATGTTAAGTTTTTCTGCTTAAGTCCATCTCTCAATAAAAGAAGTAGAAATGGCAGGTTGATATTATTTGGTATGTAGGTTGGTCTTGGATAGTACATGTCAGTCTAGCAGGTGACTTTTGTCCTTGACCTCAATTTCACGGTCTAGTGGCCACGTTAAGTTTCTCTGCTTCCATTTCTCAATAACTGGAAGAGGTAGGTTGATAATATTTGGTATGTAGGTTGGTCTTGGGTAGTACATGTCAGTCTGGCAGGTGGCTTTTGTCCTTGACCTCAATTTCACGGTCTAGTGGCCATGTTAAGTTTTTCTGCTGAAGTCCATTTCTCAATAACTAGAAATGGAAGGTTGATAATATTTGGTATGTAGGTTGGTCTTGGATAGTACATGTGAGTCTGGCAGGTGACTTTTGTCCTTAACCTCAATTTCATGGTCTAGTGGCCACGTTAAGTTTTTCTGCTTAAGTCTTATTTCTCAATAACTAGAAGTTGTAGGTTGATAATATTTGGTATGTAGGTTGGTCTTGGCTAGTACATGTCAGTCACGCAGGTGGCTTTTGTCCTTAACCTGAATTTCACGGTCTAGTGGCCACGTTAAGTTTTTCTGCTTAAGTCCATTTCTCAATAAGTAGAAATGGCAGGTTGATATTATTTGGTATGTAGGTTGGTCTTGGGTCGTACATGTCAGTATGGCAGATGGCTTTTGTCCTTGACCTCAATTTCACGGTCTAGTGACCACATTAAGTTTTTCTGCTTAAGTCCATCTCTCAATAAGTAGAAATGGCAGGTTGATATTATTTGGTATGTAGGTTGGTCTTGGATAGTACATGTCAGTCTGGCAGGTGACTTTTGTCCTTGACCTCAATTTCACGGTCTAGTGGCCAGGTTAAGTTTCTCTGCTTTCATTTCTCAATAACTGGAAGAGGTAGGTTGATAATATTTGGTATGTAGGTTGGTCTTGGGTAGTACATGTCAGTCTGGCAGGTGACTTTTGTCCTTAACCTCAATTTCACAGTCTAGTGGCCATGTCAAGTTTTTCTGCTTAAGTCCATTTCTCAATAACTAGAAGTAGTAGGTTGATAATATTTGGTATGTAGGTTGGTCTTGGGCAGAACATGTCAGTATGGCAAGTGACTTTTGTCCTTGACCTCAATTTCACGGTCTAGTGGCCACGTTAAGTTTTTCTGCTTAAGTTCATTTCTCAATAACTAGAAATGACAGGTTGATAATATTTAGTATGTAGGTTGGTCTCTGGTAGTTCATGTCAGCCTGGCAGGTGACTTTTGTCCTTTACCTCACTTTTATGGTCTAGTGGCCACATTAAGTTTCTCTGCTTAAGTCCACTTCTCAATAACTAGAAATGGTAGATTGATAATATTTGGTATGTGGTTTGATCTATGGTAGTACATGTCAGTCTGGCAGGTGACTTTTGTCCTTGACCTCAATTTCATGGCTTAGTGAGCATGTTCAGTTTTCTGATTAGTTCACTTAGATTTCACATCAATTTAGAGTCCAAGCATGGACGGGCGAGACATCTATTAGGGTCCTCACTTGTTAATTATCTTCTGTCTCCCTTTAAAGCACACAGACCTATATTTCTTTTAACCATTTCATAAAGTCTACAGCTTAAACAGTTTAAATTGGTTTCTAGAAATCCTTGATATAAACAACATTAGGAGTGAGCGTTATACTTGGATATTTAATATCAGAAGACAGTGGCTAACAAGACTACTTACATAAATAAGATAATGAACCACCACTGTCTTTGTTAATTCCATAGCAAGGTTTTAGTTCAGTATGATTCTTTATATCATGTATATTGACTTAAGTTAACAAAGTTGTACTAATGATGCAAAATATAATGAGGACCATTAGGGCAACAGTAGTTTTCTTTTGAGATATGTAAAAACTTCAATATTTATTTTCAGCCATGTTCTTGGAAAGAGTTTGCTAACATCCATCCGTTTGTACCAATAGAACAGACAGAAGGTTACCGAGAGATGTTTACTGAACTAGAACATGATCTCTGTGAGATTACAGGATACGATAAAATATCATTCCAACCAAACAGGTACATGTAAAAATATCATTCCAACCAAACAGGTACATGTATAAAAGATATCATTCCAACCAAACAGGTACATATAGGAAAAACATCATTCCAACTTAACAAGTACATACATAAAAAATATCATTCAAACTAAACAGGTACATGTATATCATTCCAACCAAACAGGTACATGTAAATATCATTATACCCCACGAACTAAGTTCAGGGGGGTATATAGGAATCACTCTGTCCGTCCGTCCGTCTGTCTGTGATAGCAAACAATTTTTCTTGACAGTTTCCTCAGTAACTACTCATCACTGCAACTTGAAATTTTGTATGCAAGTTTAGCATGATGTCCTATACCGTAAGTAGCGATTTCAGGATTGCTGGACAGCTACTTCCGGTTTAATGACTTAGTTAATTATCAAGATCTTTTGCCAATTGTAGAAACTTTTCGTAACAGTTTTCTCAGTAACTACTCATCACTGCAACTTGAAATTTTGTATGCAAGTTTAGCATGATGTCCTATACTGCAAGTAGCGATTTCAGGATTGCTGAACATCTACTTCCTGTTTAACGACTTAGTTAATTGTCAAGATCTTTTGCCAATTGTAGAAACTTTTCGTAACAGTTTTCTCAGTAACTACTCATCACTGCAACTTGAAATTTTGCATGCAAGTTTAGAATGATGTCCTATACAGCAAGTAGCGATTTCAGGATTGCCAGACATCTACTTCATGTTTACCGACTTAGTTATACCCCCCACAAACGAAGTTCAGGGGGGTATATAGGAATCACTCTGTCCCTCTGTCCTTCTGTCTGTCTGTCTGTGATAGCAAACAATTTTTCGTAACAGTTTTCTCAGTAACTACTCGTCACTGCAAATTGAAATTTTGTATGCAAGTTTATAATGATGTCCTATACTGCAAGTAGTGATTTCAGGATTGCCGGACATCAACTTCCTGTTTACCGACTTAGTTAATTTTCGAGATCTTTTGTCAATTGTTGAAACTTTTCGTAACATTTTTCTCAGTAACTACTCGTCACTGCAAATTGAAATTTTGTATGCAAGTTTATAATGATGTCCTACATGGCAAGTAGTGATTTCAGGATTGCCAGACATCAACTTCCTGTTTACCGACTTAGTTAATTTTCGAGATCTTTTGTCAATGGTTGAAACTTTTCGTAACATTTTTCTCAGTAACTACTCATCACTCCAACTTGAAATTTTGTATGCAAGTTTAAAATGATGTCCTATACTGCAAGTAGCGATTTTAGGATTGCCGGACATCAACTTCCTGTTTACCAACTTAGTTAATTTTCGAGATCTTTTGTCAATCGTTGAAACTTTTCGTAACAATTTTCTCAGTAAGTACTCATCACTCCAACTTGAAAATTTGTATGCAAGTTTATAATGATGTCCTATACCGCTAGTAGAGTTTTCAAGATTGCTGGACATCTACTTCCTTTTTAACAACTTAGTTAATTTTCGAGATCTTTTGAGCAAATTTCACAGATTTTTTAGTACACAATGGAATTGTGCAATTATAATTTTTTTTATTACAAATTATATCAGGGATCTTCTACTCCAATGGGGAGTGGGGGTATCATTTCACAGTACCTCTAGTTAATTTTTGAGATCTTTTGTCAATCATTGAAACTTTTCGTAACATTTTTCTCAGTAACTAATCATCACTGCAACTTGAAATTTTGTATGCAAGTTTAGAATGATGTCCTATACAGCAAATAGCGATTTCAGGATTGCTGGACATCCACTTCCTGTTAACCAACTTAGTTAATTTTGGAGAGCTTTTTACGCAAATTTCACAAAATTTTTAGTACACAATGGAATTGTGCAATTATAACTATTTTTGTGACAAATTATATTGGGGATCTTCTACTCCAATGGGGAGTGGGGGGGTATCATTTTGTGGCCCTCAAGGCCACAGTACCTCTAGTTATACCCCCGCAAAAGAAGTTTGGGGGGGTATATAGGAATCACCATGTCTGTCCGTCTGTCCATCCCCTTTCGTGTCCGGAGCAGAACTTTTGTACCGTAGCACCTAGGATTATCAAACTTGGTGTTTGGATGCATCATGGGAAGACGATGTGTCGCGTACCAAATTTAGATCACTGTGACCTTGACTTTGACCTTTGACCTTTATGATAGTAAAATGGACGGAGCAGAACTTTTGTACCATAGCACCTAGGATTATCAAACTTGGTGTGTGGATGCATCATGGGAAGACGATGTGTCACGTACCAAAAATAGGTCACTGTGACCTTGACTTTGACCTTTGACCTTAATGATAGTAAAACCATGTGCATTTCATGTGCCGAGCAGAACTTTTGTACCATAGCACCTAGGATTATCAAACTTGGTGTGTGGA
>MJUU01044186.1:0-19928 GCA_002080025.1 Modiolus philippinarum | reverse complement strand
TGCTTAATTTCAGGCAAATTTTCATGATCGTGATCATGAAAATTTTCCTTTTATATGACATCCGAAAGAAATGAGATTGATCGGTTTCGGGATTTCTTTCTGGAGAATGAAGAAGATTTGGAAATTATCAAGTTGGGACCGTACTCTTGATAATCCTTTTATTTATACCTCACGCGGATGAAAGCGGATGGTTGAGCGTTCGACCTTCCGAAAGAAGCTTCAATACGTGCAAGCAAAAGTGTCCGCAGACCACGTCACCGCGATTTCATCGGTATTATATCGAATCTCCGGCCGCAGATAGTCGAACATCGGAGGCAGGCCGTAAGGATCAAAGTAGACTTTTTGTCCTTTGCGCTTATGCCAGCAGGTCCAGTGCGTGCTGGGGCTATTGCGATCGTCGTGATTCAGGATGCCGCATTCGATGGGCTGTGAGGCAAGGCATCGCGCTGAATATTCCTCTGAATCGAGGGATTCTCAAGGTCTTAGCAGCTTCCTCCAGCTCTAGATTCGAGAGGGGCTGGTGGGGGAGGAGGATGCTATGCACTCGTATGCTGCTCATTTATTTAGATCTCGACGCAAATCCGGTGTATATGTCATTCAGAATTCTGCGATACTCCTCCATAAAAAATTTCTGAATCGTTTAAACCTTTTGCATATATAGTGCTCGTTCTTGAGCCTTCTTCTGCTCGAGGTGGGTTCTGAGCTGGCATCGTTTCTCATAAAGAGCCATCTTCTGCTTACATTCATTCAGATATTCCTGCCCCTTGTGGATATGTCTGACGAAGCTTGCAGGATTGCATGAGCGTCTACTTTTACCCATTTTATATATATGATCGGTGATGCGGTTGGGCATGAGCCTGCTAAGGAGGGATGGGCATCCGCACCCGTCAGAGTCTGCTAAGTGCAGAGGGGCTTAGCCATGGGTGATTCGATAGTGTCCGTGGGCAAGGGTGCTGATGCCATCGGGGAGGGTGTGACGCTTATCATCTTTGGCGGAGAGAGCGATCTTGTTGATCCGCTCGGCGTAGATCTGATGGAGATGGCTCCGGAGGATATTCATCGGTCGATGGATTTCTTGCTGAGTGGTGAGGCATCGCTTGTAGTCCTCGAAGGCGATGCTGCGCTCGCGGACGCTCTTGGTGACTCCCTTCGCCTTCTTGGTGATCTCACCATCATCCACCTTGAAAGCGTATAGCTTCGCTCGGAGCCCCACGAATTCGGTCATAGCCTTGCCAGCGCATTCGTCCTTGAATTTTCCGAGGATCTTATAATTCACGCCAGTGGTGATGCCATAGGAATGCTCGTCCGGGTAGTTGGACGTATCGAATTTTTCCTGAACGTGTGGAGCGATATCCTGGTAGAAGTCGTCAGTCTGGATCTCATAGGCCAAGCTGTCTGTGTCGGTGAAGAGAAGTCGAGCTCGATCACCGTACGTCCTCTTATGAATCCATAGTGGAAATCGTACATGAGAAGCTTCGAAATATCTAAGATGCAGGCTCCTAGGTAGACTGGCTTATCGAATTTCAGCTTGGTCTTCTTCATATGTACGGCTGCTAGATTCTCGGTGAAGACCACCCGACGTTCGAAGTTAGGCTTGGCCACGAGCTTCAAGGCCTGCTTCTCGGTGGTGACCAATCTGACGTCTACGCGCTTCCGGATATTCTCCATGGTCTTACCGAAGACCGAATTATTCATGAGTTTGAAGAAATCCTTCTCGGAGTCGGTCTTGGCCTTGGCGCGGAGAGCGGTATTTAGGTCGATATATTTCTTGAGCCATGGGGATTGCCTGAACCTGATGATCCGATGGACTTTGGTGAGCTTCATTCCCCTCTCCCGATACATCTTCAGATTTCGATAGTGGAGGACGTATTTCTCACGCTTGCCTAGATGAGGCACCAGCTTGCGGACATTGTTGATCTCTACGGTCTCGGGCGCAAGAGGGTAGTCGTTGTGGGCGTCGTGAAGATCCTGTGGATATTCGAGATCGCATTCTACCATGGCCCCATATTCGTGATCGTCAGGATATTCCAAGATCGCATCGATCTCCTCAGGCTCCACCCATTCGAAATCTCCTGTTGGGAGAGGCTGCGACATTGCCCATCCGTAAAGATTATTGGCGTCGAGGTAGGTGAGATGCTTGGTGGGCTTAGAGGCGTCGTACGTGCTCATGTAGGGATTATTGGCCTGAGCGTTGCGATGGGAGATCATGGCGACCCCTCCTCTGGTGCCCCTTTTGAACATTAGCAGCATGTCCGGATCAGAGAGAAGCTCCAATCTTTGTCCACTGGTTTTTAGGGCAGCGTCGTAAGACAATCCGGGCGATGTGAAGTAGTGGGCAGGATCAAGCCCATAGTGAGTCTGACAGATATCCATGAAATTTTCGAAGATGTCGGTGAGCAGCAAGACGTCAGTTTCTAGGTAGAGATTGTGATAATCTCGTAGGGTCTTGCATTCAAAGGTCTTCCAAACCTTCTGAGCGTGCGCGTAGTCTTCGTCGGTGATGTCCTCCCCGGAAAGTGTGCGGTAGAAGGCTTCCTTGGGTGGAAGCTTAGTCTCTTCCAGCGTAGCCTCCCCATCAATATGGAAAAACTCCCTTCCGAATCATCAGCTCATGACGATCGCCAAATCTCGCTTTCATGGTCTTGAATTGGTCGGGGGTGAGATTCTTGGCTAGCTTATCCAGCGGGCTGAGCGTGAAGCGCAGTGAATCGAAAAATCTCATTTCTAGATCTCCCACCTTCTTGGAGAAGCTGATATATTTCTCATCGGTATTGGGGATGCAGTTGATCTTACCCTCGGAGAATCCAAGCTTCTTGACGAAGATGTGGGAATCATACCCACTCAAGTTGTGGAAGAAGATGGGGACGTGCTTCGGGAGCTGAAAGTCCAGATTGCACTCGTTGTGTGCTGCACCACGATATTTCCCAGTAAGATGGTCGTGGTCTCGAACCTTATCCAATCCAAATTCACCCCCGCAAATGTGGCAGTTCGTGCTTTCTTCAAAGCTCTCCTTGTCCTCATCGGTCATCACCATAAGCTTATTCTCCTTGTATAGCTTACCAATGGTCTGCACTTCCTCCTCCATACACTCCACGAATTTCTTGGCTGCATCCTCACCGCAATAGATGACCCGATCTTTGTAGTCTCCATGAGCGTACTTCGCGTAATAGCAGAAGCCTGATGGTCGCTGAAGCTGGTAGGCCTTCGAGTAGAAGTGTGATGGATCCGGTTGGCAGGTATCGAGCTTCTCCGTGAAGCACTCGAAATCCGCGTAAATCGCGAATGGAGCTCTCATCATCTTTTTGTGATTGCAGAAGGTTATGGCGGCCCCTTCTTCTGGCATCTCGATCCTGACTGGATCCTTCTGACTGCAATCTTCCATATGCTCATCGAGGAGATCCTGCCTTGTAAGGTGGGAGAGGCATCTGCGGCAAAAGTAAGCTTGCCCATTATGATTCGTATCTTAGAGCTCAGAAGTCGAGAGAGGCTCTTGATCCAGCAGTAATGCTGCTTGTCGTCGTGGGTCAGGAAGAGATCTACGTGAGTGGGACCCGTATTCTTGGATATCCTGAGGGGATAGATCTGAATATCCTCTTCCCCATCTTCACCCTTCTTTACGCCATCGAAGCCAAAGACGTTAACGTTGATGGTGGGATTCTGCCTCTCGAATTTATTGATGGTCTCGAGCGAGACTGGAAAGTTGATACCGTCGAAGTTGAGCTCTTTCTCCCATGGTTTGTACTGCGTCACTCGATTGGCGGATTTACGATCTACCTCAGTATTGTGAAGCGCTGATAGGACCACCCACTGGAAGCAGCGATCATCCTCATTCCTCACATTGATGATAGCTTTCTTCTGATTCAGCTTCTGTGGGAGTGGTATGAAGGATCTGCCCTTGAGAGGCTTGAATTGGTTGAGGTGGATTTCTAGCTTCACGACGTGCCCGAAAGTCCACCCGCTCCCTTCCCGCATGTACTTAGCCATATTTTCCTTGACCTTCTCCATCATGAAGGCAATCTCCAAATCGAGGTCGGATGACTGGATGAGTGTAGCAAGAGCTGATCGGAAGTAAGGAGTGATGTAGGTATTTTCTCCCGTCGCGGGGTTGGTCTTCACTAGCTCCGCTAGGAGAATTAAGTGGACCTTCAATCCCTTCTTCTTGGTGAGAGCATCTGAGATGGTGGTGGAGATTGTGCTCCGACTTACTTTGAGATATGTGGTCGCATCATGCGACTTTACGGGCTCGATGACGACCGTGCCAAATACACCATTCAGCGCTTGACGCCAATCGATGACCTTGATCTCATCCTCGACTGGGGCATTTCTGATATCTTCTTCAACCAGCTTGATCAGATCATCCCTCTTGAGCTGAGAGTACTTGGTGAGGCCACGATTCTTGGCAAGTGCTTTCAGCTGCTTCTTGCTGAAGACTTCCTGGCGATCAAATTTACGGTTGTTTTTCTCCTCGATGAGCTTCACCAAGGCCTCTTTGTTTTTCCTGCTGACCCCCTCAGACCCTCATCCTTAGCTATTTGGCGGAGGGTCTTCATGGTCTCTTTAACCATCATCTTACCTTCGATGGGAATGGTCTCCTCTTCTTCCGTCTCGCGAGGTTGCCTATTATGCCTCCAGTAGAGAACATCCTTCCCAGGCTTGCTCTTGCAGAACTGCCCCTTCTTCCTCTTGAGTGGGTAGCCGCAGGTGTTCTTCAGCTCCCTTGGTTGATGCTCAAGTCGCTGGACTTGCTCCATCCCACAATTTTGACACTGCTGGGTGTGCTCATCCATCTGCACCAGGTTGGGGGTATTGTAGCACTGATGCTGCTTTTGGGGGGTAGTGGGGGTAGGGGTGCTTTCATTCTCCAGAAAGAAATCCTGGAATTGATACATCTTATTTCTTTCAGATGTCATATCTTTATTTATATCAATCTCGGATGTTGACACACCTCTCTTTAAGGTGTCCTGTAGAGACTGACTTTTGCTCCGTGTGAAAGACATAATTCTTGTATTTACCCTATGATCAATAGGGATGCCATCCGTTTGCATTTTGAATGCGCATGCGCCGTAGGGAGGGTTCTTCCATTCGCGCCTCGCTCGGCTACGCCTCGCTCCCCGCTCATTCCCGAACCCTCCAGATCGAAGTGTTAAGTGACCAAAAAAAAATTCCCAATCCGTTTTGGATTGGGAAATTTTGCGTTCTTTCCCCCAGCCCTCTGGTATTTTTTTTTACTTTCTCACCAGATCGTAGGAGATGTATTGTCGATTGGATTTCTTGCTCAGCTTGTATCCAGTTCTCCGAACGTAAGCTCCTTGCAAAGGGACCCTTTTCTTTGTTAAGCGTGGAGCAGGCCCGTACTCTGGTGATTTCTCCTTCTCGATTTTTCAGAGTGAGAATCCTGCTTTTGCCAAATTTTCCATCCACTTCTACCACCTCCAAGATCTTATAGATCACTCCAGTATGTAAATCCTTCCATGTGGTGGATTCCTGATTCTGATCCTTCATCTTTTCCTGGAAGGCATCTTCGCTGATAAAGTCGTCATCTTGGGAGATTTCGACGAATCCATTGTGTACGAAAGACATAATTCTTGTATTTACCCTATGATCAATAGGAATGCCCGTCCGTTTGCATTTTGCCCTCGAGGTAGGGATTTTTTATGCAGGATTTTGCATGAGTGCGGCAGAACTCTCATTTTCCTACTACTAACAATCCATGGACAGAGGCAATATCGGAAACTCTAAGAAACAATGACACCATTTGAGTACGGGGCAAAAAGGAAAAATGAAGACGCACATTCAGATGAACAACACGGACCCAATAAAAACATGTGTGACATCAAGTGTACCGGTAGAGTAAGCATCTCCTGCTTCTTCTAAGACACCCGCCGTGTCAACTCCGGTAGTAAAGTCAAATCCCATAGAGGAAAAACAAAATTTAGTTGTGGAGGGAAAGAGTTATTCCATAACGATCCACAAGATCGTGATGTCGGCCATAAAACTTCTGTAGTGATGACTTTAAGTTTTTTGGTAACTTAAGTAGTCTATTTGTAAGCAACGGGGCTATACCAAGGAAGTCACTGTAACGACCACAATCTCTCGAGTAGCGAATGAGTTGTGAGATGTAAACTCCATATGCTGGTGCTCTTGGAATGTTGCCACAAAGAAAAGGGAAGTTGACTATTGGAAAAGTGAAGTTATCGCTTTTGTCATACAACCTAGTTTGTAATGTACCCCTGTTGTCAATTTCAAGATGAAGGTCAAGGAACGAGGCCAACATGGAAGTATCTGTAGTATTCTTAACTTCAAGCTCTTTTGGATAAATAAGATGAAGAAAATCACAAAGGCGAGGGTTGTTTAGTGATAAAAGCTAAGTACAAAAATGGCGGTTTTTATCATTTTGGGAAGCTTTGACTTGGTTGTCCCTGGCCAAGGTCTAAGTACCGTGATAATTTACAGAGGACTGTCAAAAAGGAAGTATGAGACCTCTTCTTGTGATCTGAGTACATATATACAAGATTGAACCCTGAAAGATAGCTGAAACGCCGTGGTGCTACATATAATAACGGCGGCTCTTACCATTTTGAGAAGCTTTCATGTGTTCGCCTTTTCTTCCTTGTATAAGTACAGTGACAATTTACAAAGGACTGGGCATGATGTGGATGGAAGCTTCTCCGTTGTGCAAAGTACAAACAAAACGGTGGTTCTTTGAAGTTGAAGTTTTTTTTTGTTGGGCCCTCGACCCTTGTCCAAGTACTGTGATAATTTTCAAGGGACTATGAAAGATAAAGAGAATGAATCAGACCTCGTCTTATGCTCTGGGTCCAAATAAAGAAGATTGGGTCCCAAAGGATAGCAAGGATGCCATGGTACTAAGTCCAAAAACCGTGGTTCTTATAATCTGGTGAAGCTTTGACATACTAGGCCCTTGACCCTGATCCCGGTAATGTGACAAATCACATTTCACTGTCAAAGAGGAAGAATGAGACTTGTTCTTATGATCTGGGTCCAAATAAACAAGATTAACCCCAAAGAATAGCTGGAACGCCGAAGTGTAAAGAAAAAAAACGGTGGTTGCTTACATTTGGAGAAGGATCGACTTTCATTTGGGCTCTTGGTCTTGGTCCAAGACTGTGATAATTTACCAGCGCCTGTCAAATAGGAGGAATGGGAACTCTCATGAACTGGTTTGAAATTAAAAAAAAAAATGACCCAGAAGATGGCTAGGATGCCGTGGTGCTAAGTACAAAAACGGCGGTTCTTTGGAAAAACTGTAAATTGTGGGGCCCATGGTCCCGGCAAAAATACTGTGATAATTTACAAGGTACTGCCAAAGATAAAGAATGAGACATCTTCTAATGATCTAGGCCCAAAATAAACAAAATTGGGTCCCAGAGTATAGTTTGAACGTCGCGGTGCTAAGTACAAAACTTTGGTTCCTATCGTTTTGGAGAGTTTTAACTTGTCTGGCTCTTCGCCCTGGTTTAAGTACTGTTATAATTTATTAATGACTATCAGATAGAAAGAAGAAGAATCAGACCTCTTCTTATGGTCTTGGTCCAAATAAACAAGATTGGACCCCAGAAGAGAACTAGGATGCAGTGATGCTAAATACAAAAACTGATTCTTATCATTTCGAGAAGATTTGACTTGTTAGGCCCTTAGCCCTGGTCCAAGTACCGTAATAATTTACAAGGGACTGTCAAATCAGGAAGATACGGCCTTCAGATGATAGCTAGATGCTGTGGTGCTAAGTTCAAAAACGGTGGTGTTTATCATTTGGAGAGGAGTTAACTTGATGAGCACTTCGCACTGGTCCAGGCACAGTGATTATTTACAACCAGAAAAGGAAGGAATGAGACATTTTCTTATGATCTGGACCCCAGAAGACACATAGGATGACGTGGTGCTAAGAACGAAAATCGGTGGTTCTTATATGTTGGAGAAGCATTGAGTTGCTAGACCCAAATACCGTTATGAATTACAAGCGACTGTCAAAGAGAAAGATAATTTACAAATGACTTTCAAAGAAAAACAGACGGAACCAGACCTCTTTTTATAATCTTGGTCTTAATAAAAAAAGATTGAACCCCAAAGTGATATCTAGAACGCCGTGTTTCTGAGTTAAAAAGAGAGTTTTATGATTTGGAGAGCCAATCGTTTGTTTGGAACTTGCCCTGGTTCATTAATTTACCAGGGAATGTCAAAGGATAGGAATGGGATTTTTTATAATCTGGGTCAAAGTAAACAAGTATGGAACCCCAGAAAATAGCTAGGATGTCGTGGTCTTAAGTACAAAAACGATGGTCCATATCATTTGGAGAAGCTTTGACTTGTTGCGCCCCTGGCCCTGGTCCAAATACCATGATAGGGACTGCCAAAGAGAAAGATAAATTTCAAGAAAATGTCAAAAAGGAAGAATGCGGCCTCTTCCTATGCCCTGGGTCCAAATAAGATTGAACTTCGAAGGATAGCTGGATTGCCGTTTTGCTAAGTACATAAACGTTGGTTCTTAATATTTGGAAAAGCCTGTAGTGATTTGGTCCATGGTCCTGGCTAAAGTACCGTGAAAATTTACAAGGGACTTCCAAAGCGGAGGAATGAGACTTCCTCTTATGATATGGGTCTATATAAACAAAATTGAGTACAAGGAGGATAGCTGGAATACCGTGGTGTTGAAAATTGTTCTTAATATTTGGAGAATCTTTGATTTGTTGTTCTTTTTTATCCTGGTTCAAGTACATTGATTATTTATAAGGCACTGTGTTAGAGGGGGACAAAGACCTCTTCTCATGCTCTGGGTTCAAACAAGAAACATTGGGCCTCCAGAGGATAGCTGAAATGTCGTGGTGATAGGTACAAAAACGGCGTTTTTAATCATCTCGAGAAGAATTAATTTGATGGGCACTTGTCCAAGTACTGTGGTGATTTAGAAGGGACTTTCAAAGAGAAAGAGAAGGAATCAGACCTTTTCTTATGATCTGGTCCAAATAAAACAAATTTGGACGCCAGAAGATAAGTAGGATATCGTGGTGCTAAGAACAAAACGGTGGTGTTATCAGTTGGAGAAGCTTTGACTTGTTGGCCCCATGGCCCTGGTCCAATTATCGTGATAAATTACAAGTAACTGTCAAAGAGGGAGATAATTTACAAGCGACTGTTAGATAGTAAGAGAAGGAATGATACCTCTTTTTATGATCTTGGTCCAAATAAACACGATTAAACCCCAAACCAGTTGGAACGTCGTGGTTCTAAGTGAAAAGGTAGTTCTTATCATTTGCAGCTTTCACCTGTCGAGAACTTGGCCCTGGTCCAAGTACTCTGATAATTTACCAGGAATTGTCAAAGAGGAAGAATTGGGACCTCTAATGATCTGGTCCAAATAAACAAGATTGGACCTACGATAACTAGTATACCGTGGTGTTAAGTACTTATTATTTGAAAAAGCATAAACTTGTTGGGCCCTTGGTCCTGGCTAAAGTTTAGTGATAATTTACAAAGAACTGTCAAAGAGGAGGAATTAGACCTCTTCAAATGGAGGTGGTCCAAGTTAAAAAAAAGGTATCCCCAGGAGGATAGCTGGAACGTCGTGGTGCTAAGTATAAACGCCGTTCTTACCATTCGTAGAAACTTTGACTTGTTCGGCGTTTTGCCCTGGTTGCAATTCCGTGGTTATTAGAGGACTGTGCAAGAGGAGGAAAGAGACCCCTTCGTATGATCCGGGTTCAAACAAATATGTTGGACTCCTAGAGGATAGCTTGAACGCCGTGGTAATAAGTACAAAAACGGTGGCTCTCATCATTTGGAGAAGTTTGATCTTGTTGGGCCCGTGGCTATCAAAGAGTAAGTGGAGGAATCAGACCTCTTCTTATGATGTGGGCAAAAATAAATAAGATTGAATCCACTAAGGATAGCGGGAACGCCGTGGTACTGAGTAAATAAACAGTGCTTCTTATTATTTGCAACAACTTTGACTGGTTGGGCCCTTGGGTTTAGTATGGACTGTCAAAGAGGAGGAATGGGATCTCAGATAATCTGGTTCCAAATAAACAAGACTTCAGATGACAGCTATAATGCCGTTGTGTTAATTACAAAAAGCCGCGGTTTTTATCACTTGGATGAACTTCGACTTATTGGGCATTTGGTCATTCTGGAATTACCGTGATAATTTACAAGGGACTGTCTAGTGATCTGGGTCCAAATAAACAAGATTGGATCACAGAAGATGGGTAGGATACCGTGGGGCTAAGAACAAACAGTGGTTCTTGTTATTTGAAAAAGCCTAAACTGTTTTGCCCTCAAGTACAGTGGTAATTTACTGTCAAAGAGGAAGAATCAGACCTCTTTCATGGGGTGGGTCCAAATAAACAAAACTTGGTCCCGGGAGGATAGTTGGAACACAATTTTGCAAAATATAAAAAACGATGA
Organism: Modiolus philippinarum; assembly: GCA_002080025.1. Classification (NCBI taxonomy): domain Eukaryota; kingdom Metazoa; phylum Mollusca; class Bivalvia; order Mytilida; family Modiolidae; genus Modiolus; species Modiolus philippinarum. The sequence goes on along the minus strand of MJUU01044186.1, from coordinate 9,506 downwards.
TTCTTGCCATTTACAAAAGTTTTTACTTGTTCGGCTTTTTTTTCTTGTTTAAGTGATAATTTACAAGGGACTTGAATTTGAACCCAGATCACAAGAAGAGATCTCTTTCCTCCTCTTGCACAGAGGAGGAAAGAGATCTCTTCTTGTGATCTGGGTATTTATCTAGTATTTTATCTAGTATTTTTGTCATTTTACTTTTGTTATGTGCTCATATAACTTCTTGTTTTTTAGATCAAATCATAGAATAGTGTAACCAAACAAAGTTTCCGTCCATTTTTTGTTTGGAAACCGTCAATCCTAACTTTAAAGCCTGAGTCAGCAAAGCAACTTTTGATTAACATGGTCTAGGAAAAAAGCTCCAATAATTGGTTTTTGATTGTTTTTGTCTCGCCCGCGACAAAAGACGCGGAAAGCGAGACATATAAGTACAAAGTATGACGGCGGCGGCGTCGACGGCGTAAACTTTGATGTTAGGTTTTGTGATTAGGGCAGTTTCTCAGCAACTACAAGTGGTAAGTCAATGATATTTGTTTATGGGTTGGTCCTGGGTAGTACATGACAGTCCGTCACATGACTTTTGTCCTTGACCTCAATTTTAAAGTCTAATGAGCATGTTAAGTTTTTGTGATTAGGTCAGTTTCTCAGTAACTACAGGTAGTTGGTCAATGATATTTGGTATATGGGTTGGCCTTGAGTAGTACATGACAGTCTGTCACATGGCTTTTTTCCTTGACCCCCAATTTCACGGCCAAGTGAGCATGTTAAGTTTTTATGATCAAGTCAGTTTCTTAGTAACTACAAGTGGTTGCTCAATGATATTTGGTATATGGGTTGGTCGTTGGGCAGTACACGACAGTCTGTCATATTGCTCTTGTCCTTGAACCCAATTTCATTGTCTAGTGAGCATGTTAAGTAGGTCAATGTTATTTGGTATATGGGTTGGTCTTGGGTAGTACATGACAGTCTTTCATATTGCTCTTGTCCTTGACCCCAATTTCGTGGTCTAGTGAGGATGTTAAGTAGGTCAATGATATTTTGTATATGGGTTGGTCATGGGTAGTACATGACAGTGTGACACATGGCTTTTTTCTTTTGACCTTCCTTCGAAATCTTAGTATTTTGCATTTTTTTCACAGAAACATAAACGACCATAAATCAGAATTAAACTACTGGAGAAATTCGTGTAATTTATCTGTCAAAAGCATAAAGAAAACAAAATTAAAAAAATCACAGTATTTTTTAAATAAAAATTGTGCATAATTTTAAAATCTACTGATAGCTATAAAAACATAATTTGTAATAAACATGTATTTCCATAAAGTAAGTGGGACCGAATAGTCAGTCAAAAAAAGAACAATCCAGGGACAACAGCAACATCGGAAACACCAAGAACTGGAACAAGGACACCACATCAGTACGGGACAGAAAAAAAACTGAATACACACAGGACCAAATAAAGTCTATGGGTGCAATCAGGTGCACCGGTAGAGTAAGCATCTCCCACTTCTTATAAGACACCCGCCGTGTTGAACATTTCAAATCCGGTAGAGGAAAAACAAACTTTAGTGTAAAGAGGAAGATCTATAGTCATCTGGGAAAGACATGTCCCATAGCGATCCACAAGATAGTGATGTCTACCGTAAAACTTCTGTAGTGATGACTTTTAAGTTTTTGGTAACATATCCTTGCTTATTCTATTAAGCAACTGACCTCTGTCAAGGAAGTCACTGTATCGACCACAAGCTCTTGAGCAGCGTACGAGTTGTGAGATGTAAACTAGATACGCTGACGCTTTTGGAATAAGGGAAGTTGACTATTGGAAAAGTCAAGTCATCGCTTTTGTCATACAGTTTAGCTGGTAGTGTACGTCTGTTGTCAATTTCAAGATGAAGGTCAAGGAAAGAGGCCGATGTGGAAGTATCTGTAGTATCCTGAATTTCGAGCTCTTTTGGGTAGATAAAATGAAGAAAATCACCAAAGCGAGGGTTGTTTAGTGATAAAATATCATCTATAAAACGGAAGCTAAAATTAAAGGACTGAGCCAGTTTTTATCTTTATTTTGAAGAATTAAGCCCTTCAATGAATTCAGCCTCCATAAATTCGCTGCAAAATAAGGTGCGTTAGCAGACATTTGATATGGACGAAATGGCAGTTTGTAAATAACTTTTGTGACTTTATAAAAAAGCAAAAAAGTTCGAACTTTGGCCTAACGAAATACTTTGCATAAAAGTCAAGTAGGTTCTCAGGACGAGGCTTTTGAATATGTCAAGAAAGAGTTTTTTCCACTGCAAATTTCGACAAAATAATGCATTTCATTGTCAATTTTCAGGAAAGGCACACAACTGCATATACTTAATACGAATTTTTGTCAAATAAAACTAGGCAATTTTTTTAATATAAATCCCAGTGGGGGTAAGAATAAGTGTCCTCGGGGAATAGGGATCCGTTCGTCCACAATCATGCGCGCCATATTATCTTTTCGCCCTTAATAAATGGTATTATAGAATAATAGTCTTTTTTATCCAAGAAATATTTTTATGTTTTCCGACACTTAGTCATAAATTTGTAATTTTCAATTAATTTGTATAATATTCAGGCGTTGAAAAGGGGTTCCAATCTATAAGTGAAAGGAAATTTCTCCGAGTGGAGCGAGGTGTGAAAATTTTGGGGGTATTTCTCAGTAAAATATCAGGATATTCATAAAAAATAAACAAGAGGCTCTAAAGAGCCTGTATCGCTCACCTAGGCAATGGCTGACATATACAGTTAAAATAATTCCAATATTTTAAGGGCATCATTTTCAAATTTATCCCTGGGACTAATATAACAGGGATTTGAAACTATTTTACAAACCAGTTTGAACGAATAAAAAGCGGTGTCCCGACTACGATTTTCGGCTGAAACTTTTGATTTACGCAACATAAACTTATTCTGAAAATTTTGCCGAAAAGCTGATTTATCGCATATTTACAACATTAAATTTTCATTTACACAACAATGAAATCCTAATTAAAAATGGGTAATAACTGCACCATAGTGTCATGGTGTAAAAAGTGTCTAATTTTCACATTGTATAAATTTAAGAATATCATATTTTAAGAACCTTTTTAATTCTTTCCTATATTCTTTTGTTTGTTTGTTTTGACATTTCATGAGAACCACGTACAAGCTAATTAACCTTATTGTTCAATTCGTGTTACAACAAAGTGTCACCATGTCAACTCTTGCCGAGTAAAACTAATTTGATGTATAAATTTGAACAATTACAAACGGACTGAACGTTGGATTCCCGGCCTGCAAGTAGACGGATTCCGTAGAGTAAAATTTTTGGAATTCCAAGGAGGACTTTTAAATAAGTGGATACCCGCATATACTTTGATCTTGGACTTTATTAATTTGTTGATTGTTGTATGCTATTTTGTCAGTTATTCAATAGAACATTTATCTTATTTGCAATTATTTTATTTGAAAATCTACCTGCTAGTTCCCCCGTAATTTCACGTTACGATAATAGGTTGTTTTCTTGAGTAAACTGAGGTCGTAAAATTATCGAGAAACCGTCCAATAAACATTTGACAGTTATCGATGATTAAAGAGCGTCAGAACAATGAAAATAAAGAAAATTGGCTAACTTTAACTCGCTAGTTTACATGTCAAATTTTACCAGGATAAAGCTCTTTGTATTGGCTGTTATATAAGTCCCAGATTATCTCAAGTTAAACTATTTTCCAGACTGGTATCTACTTTGTTTGCAGGTGCAGACCTACGGTCACCTTTCTTGAAGGGGACAATCTATAGTCCGTTGAGTCTAATATTGGTTCCAATTGGCTAAATATTTTCAGAGAAATTCCTTCAATGCTTTCTGATAGGTTTCAAAGTTAAACTATGTTCCCCACTGGGGCCATCTTGAATTTGATTCAGACATGTGGGGCAAATTTCTCAAACAGGAACAACAATGAACCATTGTGACCAAGTATGTTTTTACAAAGGGCCGGAGACCGGAGAAAATATTTGAATGTTTTCCTATATGGTCCAATGTTATATCTATGTTCCCTGCTGGCAGCCATCTTGGATAAAGAGTGGACCTGAAAAACATCTTTTTTTTCAAAGCACTAAAGACTGTTATGACCAAGTTTGCTTCCAATTGGCTAAGCAGTTTCAGGTAAGATTTTTGAATGTGTTTCCCAATAGGTCCAATGTTAAAACTATATTCCCTGCTAGCGGCCATCTTGGATAAAGCGTGAACCTGAAAAACGACTTTTTGCAGGTGGCCACCTAAAAACTATCATGGCCAAGTTCGGTTCCAATTGGCTCAACAGTTTCGGAGAGGAAGATCTTTGAATGTATTTTCCCATATGGTACAATGTAAAAACCTATGATCCCTGCTGGCGGCCATCTTGAATATAGCACAGATCTGTAAAAACAACTTTTTTTTTGCAGAGGACCACCTAAGGACTATTGTGGCCAAGTTTGGTTTCAATTGGCCAGTAAGTTCAGAGGAGAAGATCTTTGAATGTGTTTTCCCATAGGGTCCAATGTTAAAACTATGATCCCCACTGGCGGCCATCTTGGATATAGCACGTATCTGAAAAACAAGTATTTTGCAGGGGACCATCTAAGGACTACTGTTACCAAGTTTGGTTCCAATTGGCTCAGCATTTTCAGAGGAGATCTTTGAATATATTTTCCCATAAGGTCCAATGTTTAAACTATGGTCCCCACTGGCGGCCATCTTGGATATAGCGCGGATCTGAAAAAAAAACAACTTTTTGTAGGACCATCTAAGGACTATTGTGGCTAAGATTGGTTTCAATTGGCCCAGTACTTTCAGAGGAGAAGATCTTTGAATGAAAAGTTTACGCCGGACATACGAAGTACGAAAAGTGATGACAAAAGCTCACCCTGGCTATAGCCAGGTGAGCTAAAAATACATGATTAGCCAAAAAGGGGGGTTCCAACCCCGCCCCCCCCCCTTGGATTGGCCAATGATATTTGAGATAATTCGATAATTTCTTTTAATCTCAATTAAGGATGTAGTTAGGTGAAATAAAAAACTAGAGGCTCAGGCACTGAGCCTGAATTGCTCACCTGACAAAATGCTTACAGCAGGTGATGAAAATAATTTTTATCCCTTAGGGTCCTATGTTTAAATATGTTCTGTGCTGGAGGTCTTGCCCCTGTTTATATCAGATCAAAACAAAATAAGCAATCTTAATAAAGGACCTTCCATATGTCATTCCTGTAAAGTTTGGTTGAATTTACTTCAGCTGTTTTATAGGAGAAGATGAAAATGTGATTTTTCTGGGCATAGGGTCCAATGTTAAACCTTAGTTCTGCACTGGCGGCCATGTTTTTTTAACGGATCGGAACAAAATGAGCAATCTTAGGACCTTCCATATATCATTCCTGTAAAGTTTGGTTCCTTCAGTGATTTCAGATGAGAAGATGAAAATGTGATTTTCCCATAGGGTCCAATGTTAAACTGTTCCCTGCCGGCGGCCATGTTTTTTTATGGAATCGGAACGAAATGAGCAATCTTTGTAAATAACCTTTATTTCATCATTCCAGTAAAATTTGTTCCAGCGATTCCTGGGGAGATGATGAAAATGTGATTTTCCCAAAGAGTCCAATGTTGAACTATGGTCCGTGCTGGTGGCCATGTTTTTTTTTATCGGAGCGGAACAAAATGAACAATCTTTGTAAAAGACATTCCATACATACATCATTCCTGTAAAGTTTGGTTGAATTTGCTTCAGCGGTTTCAAAGGAGAAATTGAAAATGTGATTTTTCCCATAAGGTCCTATGTTAAACCTAAGTCCTGCACTGGCGGTCATGTTTTTTTTAATTGGATCGGAACAAAATGAGCAATTTTTGTAAAGGACCTTCCATACATCATTCCTGTAAAGTTTTGTTGAATTCGCTTCCTCGGTTTCAGAGGAGAGGAAAATGTGATTTTTCCAATAGGGTCCTATGTTAAACCCAAGTTCTTCGCTGGCAGGAATGTTTTTTATCGAATCAGAACGAAATGAGCATTCTTTGTAAAGGACCTTCCATACATCATTCCTGTAAAGTTTGGTTGAATTTGCCTCAGTAGTTTCAGAGGAGAAGATTAAATTGTGAAAAGTTTAACGGACAGACGACGGACGCCAAGTGATGGCAATAGCTCATACTGACCCTTTGGGTAAGGTGAGCTAAAAAATGAATTACTTGTTGTTTTATCTATTGAGGTGTTTGATTTTACACAAATAAAAGAGGAAATGCTAGAAAAAAAAATGCAGAGACTTTCAATGTCTGTAGTGTTTGTAAATGCATTGTTTCAGCAAGGACGTATAGGATTTCCTTGAAAAATATATGAATTTCGCCAAGTTCATTTCCCCCATAGGTATTAACACAAATTAATCTTTAAATTAATTACTAATTGCAAAACAAACAATTTTATTTAATTATCCCCCCCCGCCTAGCGAAAGCGGGGGGATTATGTAATGCAGTCCGTCCGTATGTACGTACGTACGTACGTGCGTTTGTAGTGCTCCCCGATAGCTCTGAAACTATAAGAGATACAAATTTGAAACTTGGCACCATACTAGAGTATTATCAGAAGTAGTGCACCATGGATTCGGAATTAATATCAAACGCCCTAGGGGCAAATTATGGGCGAAAACGAATTTTCGCGATATCCAATAATTGAAGAAATTTCTAAGGCCATTTGGGCTAGAATGATACGAAAACTCGGGAATCGACTCGCATATTATGTAGCAACGTCACAGAGGGTGTCGGAACTTTGGTATGACCCCTCAGGGCATGGCCTCTAGGGGGTCCAAAAAACGAAAAAATCGATTCAACCAGAACTCCTCTTACACCTTAAATAGCAGAAACCTTGTTATAAGGGTATAAGTAACACTATAAAAGTTGTCTGTGCCGAAGGTTTCGGAATTTTGAAATTTGCCCTCAGGGCGGAAAAATGAGCGAAAATGTATTTCGAGATATCCAGTAATAAGTGAAATCTTCTGAAGTATTCATGTTTGGAAGGCAAATCTCATTTACTGATGATAGCGGACTTTTGGTATGACCCCTATGGGCATGCCCTTAAGGGGCCAAAAAATGTAAAAAAATCAGTACTCATCAGAACGACTAGAACTTTATGTATAATTTTGATTTTGTGGTTTATATTTTCATGAGGAATTATTGGAATTGCTCTTTGAATCCGTTCTAAGCTTTTAGAATTTAGACCCCGGTGCCTTTGGTAAATTTCCTGCAAATGTCAAAGACAAATAATTTTTGAAATTCCAACATGAAGTTTAATAATTAAGCAAATTTTTAATGTCATCAGCTAGTATGAAGACTAGGATTTCAAAAATATGATTCTAATTTTGGTAAATTTCCTGAAACTCTCAAAGACCAACTACTTTTTGGAATTTTACCTAGCAACCATATCTTCTTTGATGCCTTATAGTTTTAATGATCATTTTCAATGGTCAGATTGCAAAAATATTTGATTCCAATTTTGGTCAAGTTCCTGAAACTCTCAAAGACCCATTATTTTATGGAATTCTACCTAGCAACAATATCTTTTTCAGTTATATAGAGTTATAATGATGACTTTTAACTGTCAGGTTGCAAGAATCTTTGATTCTAATTTTGATAAATGTTCTGAAACTCTCAAAGACCAATTACTTTTTGGAATTTTACCTAGCAACCATATCTTTTTTGATGCCCTATAGTTTCAGTGATGATTTTCAATGGTCAGATTGCAAAGATCTTTGATTCTAATTTTGGTAAATTTCCTGAAACTCTCAAAGGCCTTCTATTTTTTTTGGAATTCTACCTAGCAACCATATCTTTTTCAATTATTTAGAGTTATAATGATGAATTTCAACTGTCGGGTTGCAAGAATCTTTGATTCTAATTTGGGTAAATTTCCCGAAACTCTCAAAAACCAGTTACTTTTTGGAAATTTACCTAGCAACCATATCTATTTCAATTCCTTACAGTAGTGAAGATCATTTTCAATAATCAGAGTGCAAAAAAACTTATTCTAATTTTGGTAAATTTTCTGAAACTCTCAAAGACCAATTATTTTTGGGAATTTTACCTAGCAACCATATCTTTTTTGATGCCTTATAGTTTCAATGATGATTTTCAATAGTCAGATTGCAAAAATCTTTGATTCTTAGTTTGGTAAACTTCCTGAAACTCTCAAAGACCCATTATTTTTTTGGAATTCTACCTAGCAACCATATCTTTTTCAATTTCTTACAGTAAAAATGGTGATTTTCAACAGTCAGGTTGCAAAAATCTTTTATTCTAATTTTGGTAAATTTTCTAAAATTCTCAGAAACCTGTACTTTTTGAAATTCTACCTAGCAACCATATCCTTTTGGTGTTTTACAGTAACAATGATTGTTTCAACAGAAAGAAATTTAGTTTAAAAAACACTTGTCTTTTTTTACAAGGGGAGGGGGTCCAGAAAGGGGTAGCGGAGGGATCGCAATCTTTGATTGGCTGTTTTTTCATTTTAAATTATCTAACTAGCACTACCAAGTCGACAATCCGTAAAATAATAATTCTAATGGCAATACTGTGCAAAATAAGTGGCGCAATTCGAGTACTGGCGCAATTTGATTGTGGCACAATTAGATTCATTTTTGGCGCAAATTGAGTTCGCCCATACTGATCCCCATTCTTAAAGAGTCATGCTGATGGCAAAGTAAACAAACCCAAGTATTATCATGATTATATGGGGAGCGAACGGACCCTGTGCAAACATGTATGGTGCGCGAACGGACCCGTTACTGTTCTCAGAGATCAATGCCTAAGTTGAGTTACCATGGAAACAAGGCAAAATTGGCCAGTCTATGCAATTACCACTTACCTGACCTAGATATAAATACTGTTCGGGGCGATGCACAATGGGGCGGATTGGCATATCAATGGGGCGGGAAAATGTGTAGCAATGGGGCGGAAAAATATATATCAATGGGGCGGATTTACCTGTTTCCAAAATGGATGAAATTACCCTTAAATTAGTTAGATCTTAAAATAATTTATTAGATTTATCGCATAAAACAACGAAATTTAGTAAAATTGTTCAGTGTTCAGTTGTGCAGAAGTCCAGTCTCGAGATTAAAATCACGATAACGTATTAACATCAAGTCTGATTGCGCTCCGTTTTTAAGAATTTTCTTTTCGATGTCGTGTTCGGACATTTCATGAGTATGCTCCAAAATTCCAGAAAGCACCCTAGTACAATCCAAGCCAGTTATTATCTTAGATTTACACTGTTCCTGTTTAAGGTACATCGACAAGAAACTGAATTGGTCACATTTCAAAATTGAATCTGGTCGGAATGAATGGCCTTAAACAATTCCGATGTCTCTGTCTTCAGCAATAATCCCTGGTTTTCTTGGATACAGTTTCAAGTTTTAAAATTTGTAAATCCATCTCCGTCAAAACGTCCTTCAAACATATATGTGAACGATTTTAAACTTTATTCAAGAGCTTGTCA